>JAOUQT010021930.1:0-11756 GCA_025769995.1 Xyliphius kryptos
CTACAACCCACACAAGTTGCTCAGGTAGTGCAGCTTATTCAGGATGGCACATCAATGCCAGCAAGAAGGTTTGCTGTCTGTCAGCACAGTGTCCAGAGCATGGAGCAGATACCAGGAAACAAGCCAGTACACCAGGAGACATGGAGGGGGACGTAGGAGGGCAACAACAGACCAGCAGGAGGAGCAGTGCCAGAGCCCTGCAAAATGACCTCCAGCAGGCCACTAATACCCATGTTTCTACTCAAACTGTCAGTAGAAACAAAAAAATGTTATCCATGGGATAATCATTTTGATTTACCCTTTGATTATTTTTATTTTAACGCATTCCACTATCTACTAAACAAAAATTTCCAATTTGAATGTTTTATTCATTGAGATCTAGGATTTGTTATTTTAGTGTTCCCTTTTTTTTTTAAGAAGTGTACATTTTATTTACATAGCGCTTGCATTGTTTGTAGTTTATTTCTATTTAATTGTGTTTTATTTATTAAAACAATTTTTTTAATAGTGTTAAATTATGAAAAAAGGACAAAATAGACACTGACATCCTACATTACTAAAAACAGTGTTATTATACAACAAACGCAATAAAAAATAACATTACATGCCTGAGGACCCAAATAGAACAGGATGTTCAGGAGTCAGAAATAACTTCATAGCAAAATAGTTATAATAATAATGTTGTTAAGAGATAAACTGTTTTTAAAGTATATTAAAAACAACTATTTTAAATAAGGAATAAACATTGGGGGGAAAAAACCCAAAACATATTCTCAGTTTCAGCGGTGATGTCGTCTTGCACTGTTTCCAGTAAAAGGGTTTGCACTATTTGGACATAATTGTCTTCTGATTTATTTACATTTAACACAGGCTTTTGCTAATGGTGCTGGCAGTCAGTATAAAAGAAGAATAAGTGATGGAAGCCAAGGATGAGAAGATGCTGAGTGCAAGTTTCCAGCTGGAAATGTGAGCTATTGAAACTGAACCAGATCTTCAAACTGATGGAGGAGCTGAAATCTGACACTACGACACAGATACTACCATAAACCTAACGCTGTGTGTGTATGTGTGTGTGTGTGAGTGTGTTTGAAGAAGAGAGGGCGAGCACATGAGAAGGAGAGCAAAATGTGTCATGGTAACTCACTGGATGTCCCAACACAGCCAGACAGTAGAGAAATGACCCCAGCCCAGCTTCCGGATCACATGATATCGCCCGTTAAACAGATCCCCAATCTTGACGGGGTGGTACCCTCCTACAGGAGAGAGAGAGAACAACATTTTAGTTCATAAGACTACTCTCGTAGTCGTCTTAAGGGAAATCAGTGTCAGAAGTTATTGTTTGGTGGAAAAATCATTAAATACCATCTGCTGCGCTATACTGGCTTCGGTCACTTGTGAGTTTTTTTGGTCTTGTGAAAAAAGAGCGGTCATGGAGCGGTCAGATGCACATTTGCAAGAGTGAAAACCCATGTTGGAAGGGGGGGGGGTAAACGCTTGCATGAACAAACTATGTAAGGTTTATCTTAATGTAAAGAAAACTATAAGTAGTCACGCTACCCAAATTCCATAAAAAATATAAACAATTTTGTATGTAAAGACCTGAATGTTTTCTCCTCTGTATGTGTAACACGGACGTGCCCAACAAGCCGATTGCAATCGACCGGTTCATTACACAGTATTACACAGTGCACGTTGGTAGATCACTGTGGAACACTCCACATATGTTCTGCAGAGACTGCCACCTGTTTTTGACAGTTTCTCCCTCTGCTGGTGACTTGTATTTTTTCATCATTTATGCGATGAAACTGGCAGTGAGTTTTCATTGGATCATTTTGTCACATGACTTAATCAGGTCAGGGTTCACAGTGTCTTCAGAATAAGAGTTGGATATTCCATGCCATGCTGTTTTCTTGTGGTTTCAGCTTGATGTTAATCCCTGCTGTTGTTACTTGTAAGTTATATTTATATTTACATTTATTATAATATTACAAGTGTAAGAGTAAAGGTTTTATATGTTGCATATAAATATTTATCAAACAGAAATTAATATACAATTTATGTACACTTGAACGTTAATTTAAAAAAAAAAGTATATGTGGCATATTTTCTTACAAGTATAAGAAAATGTGCCACATAATTAACTGCATTTTTTTTTGGATCAACCTACGTATGGGAATCAACCTTTTTTCCCCAAATGAAAATAATGAAGTCCAGATATCGATCCACACTCACTAATGATCATTTTGAAGCCTACTTGAGAATTGGCCTCAGCAGCTACTGTTCAGACTCCTCACAACTGGTTGACACAATTTAGTGCAAATCATCAGTTTTTTTAGTGGATTGCCTTGTATTGCTAATAACAAAACATTATGTGTAAAAAGGCTTAAACATTAAACCTTTTAAAAACAACAAAGATGAATCCTGGTAGATCAGAATGACCTGTCCACTTCAAAAAGTAGATCTCAGGCCAAAAAAGTGTGGGCACACCTGCTGTAAAAGGTTCCTGGTATACAATTTGTCCCAACATCCCATTGTGCCCACTTGTGAATAGTTTAGTTGTTAATTCGTGCAGACTATTGGCTGATTTTTTCATTTTACATCCCACACAAAACGGAAAGGATACAAATTTTGAGGAAATACCTTTGCAGTAGTCAGCTGGATCCTCCTGCTCCTCATCGTCAGAGCCCAAAATCTCTTCCTCAGGCTCTGGTGGGACCACTGGCTCGGGAGGAGCAGGTGGAGGAGGAGGAGGTGGAGGAGGAGGGGGTGGAGGGACTGGGACTTTCTGTAGGGTCTCGGGTCTGTACAGCAATACAAGAAAAAGAGGGGGAAAATTAAAATGATTGTCCAAAAAAGGAGCAAAAAGTTGAATCAGGCCTTGAAATCTCTCAATATATATAAATCAATCAATCGATCAATCAATAAATTCATAAATCAACATATTTATCTATCTGTCAACTAAATTAATCAACAAATCAATTAATTAACCAAATCAATACATCAATAAACCAACCGATCAACATATAACCCAATGAATCATTCAACCTATGAATCAATAAACCGACCGAATGACTGACCTCTAAAACAAACAATAAAAAAATCATTCAAACAGTAAATCAACATATCAATCAATTAGCATGACAATCAGCAAATCAATCAACCAATATATCATTCAACCATCCATCCATTAAACCCCAGATGTCTACAGAAGAAAAAGAATAATGACTCAGTAACTCAAATATCTGATTCAGACAACAAGACCCCCCACAGAGAAACAGTGAGCTGTAAGAATGCAGATCTGTCACTCACTGGATGTTTGTTCTCCGACTCACTTTATAGACTCGTGTCAGAAAGAATCCCAGGAGATCAGCAGTTATTTCTGCTGCAGAAATTTTGTCTCCATTCTGAGGATGGAACATTAGCCTGATGTGAACATTCTCTAAAGAAACAGGCCGCTCTGATGATCAGATAATCTGTGGATTACGTCACTGGGTGGAAGGACAGGTGATTCTAACAAACTGTTGGATGGCTGAACAAACTCAGATCTCACTCTCAAAGCCTTAAACATCATAAATCATCATGAATGCTGAATAGAACTGAACACTATTAAATATCACTGCATTTGTACAGAGAATGCAGATCTATGCTCTACTGTAGTTACAATAAAATGGAGAGTCTCATGGAGTCCTGGTAGCTGCACTGCTGAAATGGCAAACCACCAAAGTCGGACTGCACCTGGTTCTTATAGAAAACGACAAGAGATGCGCTGATTGGTTTATTGCATGTTACTACCAACACACCAATTTATTTTTAAGAGAATCAGTACATGCCTTTTGCATGAGTCATGAGGTGTACTGTTGCCGTCGTTACGATAGCAGACACACTTGACAAGTCTTAAGTCAACTTGCACATTGCACGGCTAACAATATGCTAAAGCTAAAACGACCCCCTAAAACTAAAATAAGGCCTTAAAGTCTACTCTCTGCCATAATAGCTTTTAGTCAGTTGCAAAGATTTTGCAGTATGTGACAATTATTGCCCATTACAAAACGGTTGAGACGTTTATTCAGCTGTTACATTATGGATAATAATGCACACCTCTGACAGCTTCACATTTGTACCAATGCATGATGTAAATTTTTTTTAATCCAGTACTATAAATGGAAATACGTCCATTTATTCCTCTTAAGAGAAACGTTCAGCAGCTGTATTCGCCGTCGGAGAACCCAGAGAAAATCTACGCAAACATGGGAAGAACGTGTAAACTCCACACAGATCGGGATTCGAACCGTGAATCCCCAGTTCTGAAAAGCGGATGTGCTAACCACTAAGCCGCTGTGACACCCAATAAAAATACAGATGAATATATATAGTGAGCCGATTTGCGATAAGCCAGAATCCCGTTACTCAACAATTAATGTTCACTTTAAAATCAGAACTAGAAGACCAGATTAATAAAAAAAAATGTTTCTAATAAATGCATTTATGAATCAAACCTCTTATAAAACCAATAAGGCACTTGAGGTTGGGCATTATTGTAAATAAATCCTACTTAAAATACCTCTTATTTTCCTTAAGTTTTTTTTTTTTTTTTTTTTACAAGCTATTCTGTAAATTGGTCTTTGATTGTTAGACAAACCAGAATCCGGTTACTCAGGATCAGTTTTCACTTTGAAAACCGGACTAGATAACGTTACAAAAGACTAGTTTATTAATTTATTTTGCTTTCAATAAATGCATTTATGGATCAAATCTTGTTTTATTATTATAGTGTGTTTGTAACTGTTTTATAAAAGCAATAAGGCACTAATTAGCCTGTACATCATTGTATATAAATCATGGGGAAACAGATACAACGGTACTCTGCTATGCGTTGTGCCTAACACCTCCTTCCCGTGATTTATTTACCTTAATGCACGCCCTTTCGTAAATACAGAAAATGAAGAAAGTCTCTAAATACCTTAATATGTTTTGATTCTTGAGCTGCTTTGTTTTTGCTCTTTTGGGTTCAGATTATTAAAAACCACATCAGTGTTTATAAACAGTTCGAAAGTATGTGATTTGTTAAGCTTTATTTTTGACTGATTTCTGCTCGTGTAGCTCCAACCGAATTTCTGTATTCTTGTAGAATTTTTTTTGGTTACATAGAGCCAGCACAGAACCAAATGCATGGATGATGTTGAGATTCTTGACACACACTAACACACCGCCAGTGGTGGGTGAGGATCAGACAGGATGAACGGTTGTCATAGAAACAAGAAAAGAAAAATCAACCAACGTTCCAGTGGATTCAGGGAACATGCCTGCTTGCTTACTCCCGGAGTGGAGAGGCTGAGATCAGGTTTCACCACAGACAAGGTAAAATCTGCCTTCTGATTGGCTGGGATGAGTGTTGATTCTATTAGACAACACCCCAGAAGTAGTTCTGGTTAAAACCTAATAAGTGTTTTATATAAACGCACCCTGCTGTGATGGAACCAGAGGGGGAAAAAGACACGGAACAGAAGTAGTATTACTTTCATACAGTATTTACATAAAAAAGCAGCATGGTGGCAAAGTGGTAAGCATGTTCCAGGTTCAAACCCTGAACAGTGGAGATTTCATGTTCTTTTTTTGTGGGTTCTCTAATTTCCTCCCACAAAAACATTGTTTCAAGGTGAATTGGCTGCTCTAAATTGCCCCTATCTAGTGTATATAGTGTGTGTGCACCCAGGGAGGGATTGGTGCGCGGGTGTATTTTAAAACCTATAGACTGGATATTTGTCCTGATCTAAATATAAAAGTACTTTCTTTTTAAGCACTAACACAATACCACCATCATCACTGTGTCATTTTTTTCTGTAAGGACAAAGAAAAGTTAAATGTTCGAGTTATGCCACTTGGTCCAAATTTCAGGCGGCTGGGATAAAACACAGAATGTCGTCATGACGATGTTGAGTCCCTTTTACAATTAAATTAAACAATTAATTGTTCCTATTGTTGAGTGTGATGGTTCAGTGGTGACATTTACATTTAAATTTAGTTATTTAGCAGATGCTTTTATCCAAAGCGACTTACAAGTATCCCAACTTGGTTGGGGTCAGAACACAGGGTTGAAACAGGACCCTGGAGCAATGGGGGTTAAGGGTCTTGCTCAATGACCCACTTTGGTAACTTCAGTGGACCTGGGATTTGAACCCACAGCCTTGTGATGGATAGTCCAACACCCTAACCACTGAGCTACCACTCCCTGGTTAGGAAGTGAAGCAATCTGAGGGCTAGGGGTTCAAATCCCAGGTTTACTGACGTTTTTAGAGTGAGCCGGGGGGCTGTATTACATCTGACCCTGGGAACTTGTACAGTTTAGGAAAGTACTGCAAGAGGTTGTAAAAGTAGGTTTAAGCCTTATTTAAAGCAACCATACCAACCATTTTTATTCTGTCTTATAGATTTTTTTGTCATTTTGTCGTGGTTAATTACAAAAGAAACATAAAAGCATAAAGACAGATTAACATTATGACATCATTAATGTAACAGTGTACGGGTCCAAGCAACACGTGGTAATGATGATTACAGGTGTGATCAAGTTCAGTACAGAACAGGAATTCAGAATTAGACGCGAGATGCTGCCTCAGGATGGCACAGGGAGAAGCCAACATGTCCAGAAATGTCCAAATACACAGTGTGTGTGTGTGTGTGTGCGCACAGTCCATGCCATGCAGACATGTTTATCGTATGAATGGTTCCTTCTCATCCTCACTCCGCTTCACCCCCACCGGACCAGTGCAAGACCATGGCGGGACGCGTGAACTCGTCAGTCTGTTCACAACCTTCACCCACATTCGGAATGTCGGCGTGAGATTGTGTCAGCTACGCCCTGGAGATTCAGCTTGCGTACATGTGCACATGCTATCATCCTACATACCTGCATGCTGAGGGAAGTCTCTACATGTAGAGGCGCTCACCGAACCTCTGATACAAATAATCATTACCGCAGACGTGGCACGAGAGGAGCAACAAGGGTGAAGACAAAAGAATAGACCATAAAAAATGGAGTCTCAGTCTCAGGTGAAATGAATAAGAACATCGGAGTGATTTAAAAAGAGAAAGTGAGACAGTAAAGAGACAACGTGAGAGATTAACAGTTAACACATGAACTGAATCTTTAGATATGAACTTTATAAGTCAAAAGCTTGGAAACACTTCCTTTTGGCTCCACTTATTGTCCACATTATTAGTTTCACTTACCATAAAGATGGGTTTTGTTTATGGACTGCAGTACATAAAGTGTTAGTCCCTTTTACTCTCATATGGCAGAGTGAAAGTCATAGGTCCCTGTTTCGATTCCCGGTCCCACCAAGTATTATAGATAAGGTACCCTGGGCAAGGCACCCAACCCCAGTTGCTCCCCAGGCGCCATATACTGGGCTTCCCACTGCTCCGGGAATGTGTGCTCACTTTACTCAGTGTGGGTTTTACTGCACGGATGAGTTAAATGTGGAGAAAAAAAATTCCTCCATGTGTAAGTACAGTAAGCAAAATTAATCCCTTTCTGCTCTCTAATGGTCAGGACCCCAATAGTACCACCACAGAGCAGGTATAATTTGGTTGGTACATAAACGGTGTTAAACTTAAACCTAAACTAAAACCCCCTTACTGCATCAGCATCACTGCAGAATTGACAATAAAAAATCCACCACCCAAATTATACCTTTTCTGTGATGGTCCTGACCAGGAGAACAGAGAACCAACAGGGGACAAACAAAAACAATAACACAGATGGAATACAGGCTGTAACAGTGGAGCAAAAAGACAATAAGGGTTGTGTCCAAATTTTGACTGATAATGTAAAACCCAGATAACTAACTTACACCAACAAATCATCCTAATTAATCCATTTGCTTATATATGTGCTTTATGGTGTTGATCTTGTATATAACAGTGTGACATCATGTGACTACAACACTATACTTATAAGTTCTTAACACCTTATAGTTTATTAAATCTATTAACCAAATGCAAATTTTTGCATTTGATCTTTGCATTTCCTGCGTGCGTTCGCTCGTGAGCCTGAAGGTAGTGCTTTACTAGAGTGCTTGTTAATTAACAAATATAAACAGCTCACGGGAGCAATTTGTCATTTCTGGTAATCATCATCATCATCATCATCATCATCATCAGTGTAAGTCAGAGTCTCTGCTACGGCTGCACATTAAACGGCCCTCTGGTTCCAGTGAATAGTTTTCATCGAACCCAACTTCGCTCGAGTTAAATGATTTTCCGTGTTGCCCGGTTTTGTTTTGGTCACAGTTAAGGAAAACAGCACGAGGGCATAAATAATCCAGCAACTGTTGCCAAGCAACGTAAATTCATAAACTCTTTCCTGACACAATCTGCCATGTTCAAGCTAGCTGGGAATCTAATAGGGGCAATTTATCATGTTTAGTTGATCCACTAGTGACTTTTGAGGGCCGAGGAAGCCCAGAGGAAACAAAAGAAAGGAAGAATTTACCAACACCACATAGCTAGTAATCCGAGCAAAAAATGGGCCCACGGCTGCATCAGTAACGGGAATAAAGGGAACATACACAGTATGTACAGTAGTGCACAAAAGATGGACTACGGTCTGGAATTTTAGAACTACAAAATTCATCTTTACAGTAGGTGCAACCAATCACAAGGGGAATAAGTGAAGCAAAAAGAAGACAATTATTTAAATAAAGTTTACAAATCTGCTGCTTCTTTGTTTCTGCCAATCAGTGTGCAGCTCAACAGACAGAGCGCTAAGGACTTTTATTCTATTAAATGCATTTGTTTTTATGTTCTAAATTCTGAATACCGAAGTTAATGGTATGCTGCATTAACAGATGAGGTTTGGTAAACACATCATGCTGTTAGGAGATATACATCTACGATGTTAATCAGATATGGATTCCCGTCTCTGAACTTGCTGCCGTCAAGACATTTATAAAGCAGTCATTTTCTTACTTTCTCCCCCACTGTTTATTTCAGAGTGCTGGCTGACTCATTCGTGTCCTCCCCAGAAAGAATCTATAATATTTCCTTTGTCTGTAAAATGCACAAGATGAGGGGGTTAATTATGTCGTTTAGTAATTGCATGAGCGCCTAAAAGAAAAGGACCATGCAAATAATTTGGAACCATAGTAATTTGCACTCACAGGAAAAAATCTTACACTGCATCACGTGACTCATTGCTACCTTACACCCCACTAACTGTCTGTTTTTATGTGTCCCGCCTGCATATTTAAATAGCAATGCTGCTTGAGAATATATCTACCCGGATTGGCGTGGTACATTTTTGCCGTATTGCTATCTTGACGACGAAAAACCCAGGTGCATCACTGACTGAAAACAACCTATACAGACGTCAACAGTCAAACGTTCATTTTAGCAGTAAATCAAGAAAACATGCATGTCCAACGCCATTATATGATAAATAGAGCTAAACACAATTAAATATAACTGCATTTGTACAGAGAATGCATATATATAGTCTAAACCAGGTGTACCCAAACTTTTCTGGCCTGAAAGTAAGTTTTAAGGGAGGACACAAAGATGCAGATGAAAAAAAAACATCTGTTTTATTAATAAAGCAAATTGAATAGAAAATTGGATTAAATTGATGGTAAGGGGGAACGGTGCATGCTGTCCTCCACTCTAAGTAGGGCCTACTTCACTTACTCAGCGCCTGTATACTTTAAAAAAGAGAAGGAAAAAAAAACAGCAATTAAATAGGAAAACAAGAAATTCAATATTATTGATTGCCCGGTTTCAAACCCGGGTCTGGAAATTCAGAGTTGAACAGTTTAGAAGATTGCCAATGAAGGAGGATCCGTCCACAAAAGCGATCACCAAAAGGACCTGGGTGCAGACTATGGTGATGTATGGTACATAACCACTACATAAGGTTTTAGGCTAACAAGAACACGGCCTAAAGCAGTAAAATATTTTCCCTACTTGAAGTGAAAACTGTGATACCTCCCATGGTGTCAGCCAGGTGGGAGGAGTCTGAACAGTAGCTGCCGATGCCAATTCTCAAGCAGGCTTCCAAATGATCATCAGTGAGGTGGACTGATACCTGGACTGCATTATTTTCATTTGGGTAAAAGGCTCATTCACATAAGTAGATTGGTCCAAATAAGGGTATTAAATCTTAGGTTTGTCAGAAAAGGTGCCACATACACTTTTTTTCTATAAATTACTGTACAAGTATGGCCAGCGATAAGATGGCGCCCTGTCCTGGGTGTCTCTGCCCTGCGCCCGAAATGTTCTCCCCTGGATGGGCATGGGGGAAACCCCCGCGACCCTCGTAGAGGAATAAGTGGAAGATAAAGAATGAATGAATGTATTAATAATAATGTTCAAGTATCTGCACATTAATTGCTGTTAAACAAATATTTATATGTAACATATAAATACTTTACTCTTCCACATGTAATATTTTAACTAAATATAACT
This sequence comes from Xyliphius kryptos, assembly GCA_025769995.1. Taxonomy (NCBI): domain Eukaryota; kingdom Metazoa; phylum Chordata; class Actinopteri; order Siluriformes; family Aspredinidae; genus Xyliphius; species Xyliphius kryptos. Next base: position 10,459 of record JAOUQT010021930.1, read on the forward strand.
TACAAGCAATATTTTCCAAGAAGAGTAACAACAGCAGAGAACAACAACAAGCTGGAACCATGATCTAACAGCATAGCATGGAATATCCAATTCTATTCTAGACACTGTGAACCCTGACCTGTCATGTACATTTACATGTAGTCATTTAGCAGACACTTTTATCCCAACTTGGTTGGGGTCATAACACAGGGTTACATACAGCCCCCTGGAGCAATGAGGGTTAGGGGTTTGCTCAAGAACCCACACTTTAGTGGACCTGGGGTTTAAACGCAAAACCTCCAGATTGATAGCCCAACACATTAAGCTACCACATCCTGTGACAAAATTAATCAACTAAAACTCATTGCAAAAATGATGAATAAATCCATATCACCAGCAGGGGGAAGAAACACATCATACGTAGGTGGAAGTCCCTACACAACATATGTGAGGTGTTCCACAGCAGTGTACTAACGATCGACATATTGGACACGCCTGGTCTACACTACACCGTGTTCTGCATTCACAGTCAAATGGAGAAACTTATGGATCAGCGCATTGTGTTCAGGTAGCTGCACTGCTGAAATAGCAATACGCCAAAGTCAGTGCTCTTAAAAGGAATGGCAAGTGAGACTAAAATGCTCTACAATCAAGTTGGGCGATGCACGAGTGACGGCATGCTGAAGGTAGCCAAATAGGGTCCATTGTCCTAAAGCAGCTTTACAATATTCTATACCTGAACAACTTAAATAAAATCAGAGAGAAAAAAAACTCCCTAATATTTGTTTGTTTTTGAAGAAACCAAGGCTTAGTGAAACTTTTCTTTACAGCGGTATTAGGTAGAAAACAACAAATGTTCTTCTGTCTCATATTTATTTACACACACACTCAAAGTGGAAAATTAAATGACAGGTTGATCCAACTTCATTGGAAATTCCTCAAATCAAGTTATCCTTGTACAGTGGGCTCTGGGTTCCTTCTGTTTCATGACAATGCTATAAGTGTGTCAGAAGTTCCAGCATGATGAAGGCAGTGATGCTATGGATGTTCCCCAGACCTGAATCCATTCGAGCACATCTGGGACATCGCCACGTTGTACTACAGACTGTCCAGGAGTTGACTGATTCCTTAATCATGGTCTGGGAGGAGATTCCACAGGAGAACATCTGCTGCCCTCATCAGGAGCATGCCCAGGCGTTGTAGGGAGGTCATACAGGCACGTGGAGGACACACACACTACTCAGCCTCATTTGAATGTGTCTTGAGAAATTTCCACCGAAGTTGGATCAGCCTGTCATTTGATTTTCCACTTTGATTTT
>JAOUQT010021940.1:0-11756 GCA_025769995.1 Xyliphius kryptos
CTTGCAGGATAGTGGCCAAGTCACTACATGATACTGGTGTAGGAAAACGTTTCCTGACTCGCTCATCCAAAACACCCCAAAGTGGCTCAATAACATTTCATATTAATATTATTAAAAATATTTAATATTTATTATTGTGACTATGCAGGCCATAGGGGATTTACTTTAATGTTCATCAAACTAATCTTTTGAACTCTGGTATGTCACCCATTATGTTTTGTGCATTGCAATATATTGAGCAAAATTGTGCTCTTATCCTGCTAATTGAACCTTCACACTCTGCTCTTACTGGTGAAATGTGCAATTCATGAAGATTGGCCACCAGGCTGCTCCAATTTAGCCATGAACCCTCCCACACTACAATGAGAGGTGTTGTCCAACCCCAATGTCACAAATTTGTTCATAACCAATATGTCATTTCAAAAACTTCATAAACATCAAACACAGCCTTATCAAAATTCTGATTATAAAATAACAGTTATAGTAATAATAGGTTATTTTACCTATAATTCCAATTATAGGATGGCTGTGTAGACATCGTTCCCCTTTACTATATCCCAACCAGTTTAAACTGCCTTTTGCATTTTAATAGTTACTTATTTTCCATGTACCAGGCCTGTGGGCTTTATTTGAGTCATCAGTCCTCTGGTCATCAGATTTGGTGTACCAATCTTTTTATAATGCATATAATGTGTTTTGGATAAAGGCCATGGGAAAACTTAGGCTTAATCATCAGGCCTGGAGCTCCCAGGATAAACCTGTCCCAACAGAAAGAACATATGACCTGGTTTTGCCACATGTGACTCAATCCCAGGAACTTCTTGCATTGAAGTGAATAAACTGTATTTACTCTATACAAAAAATACCTAAACAATGCAGTTGCTTGTTTAACTTGTTTTATACCACCATTGATGTCATTTTATATAATTCTATACAATAATTCTATACATTAAAGATTTTAGGTTAAATAGGCACATAATAAATAACCAACACAGAAGGTACTCTGTGATAGAAAAAGGGGTGACAGTTATTTTAGGATGAACTGGTATTTGGTGGTTTCTTTTTGTGATCCCAGTGGTAACCTGAGTAACTAAAACAATTAATGTATCCAGCCTTTTTTTACCTTAATTATTATTTTTTTTTACCTTTATATAATCAGCTATACAGATCACTGGAAAAGCTACAAAGCTCAAGTACAAGTACAATTTCAGAAGAGTCCATAAAAGGATTAAGTTAAATTATAAATGACAGCTCTGTCGCAGGCATTTCTTGCAATAAGGACTGGGCAATAAGGATGCTCAAGCCACTGTAACACCACCGCTTTTCAGCAGTTTTCACCAATATTCATGTCACAGAGGATTTAATTCAGATAACTGTCCTTTCAAGAACTTAAATGCTCCTACTACTCTCATGTGTTGTTGTCTAAAAGTTCTGACTTTCCCAGAAAGCTTATATAGAGCAGTCACCTAGTCACATAATCAGTTACCTAGCAGAAAAAAGCATAACTTAGCGACCAATGATGCTGACGTAATTGGCTATACGCTTTGATAAGGAATTACATGTCTGGAAGCAGCGCAGCTGAGGAAACTTATGAAAGGAAGCAGATGGGCCATTTGGCATTTTCTATACCAATAAAACCCAAAGTCCTCACTGACTAACTCATCACAAATTCTCCCACTTCCCGACTACCTACAAGATTGAAACTTGGGGACCCAAGGGGACCCAATCTGAAACACGGGCCCTGATTAAATTGAGCTCTTCTACTTCAAATTTGGCAGAGATATTTAGGATAACTTCTACAGTCATAGAGATATCAAACATTACAAAAAATTCTTACGGGGGACCCACCAGGGGACCTATTTGAAATATGGGCCCTACTCTAATTGGGCACTTCCACACATCCCACAAACTTCAAATTCGGCAGGTGTGTTCAGGATTGTTTCTGCATTCATTGAGATATCAAAAATTCCAAAAAGTTCCCACGGGGCCCACCAGGGGACCCAATCCAAATGACTATTAACAAATCTCAGGATCAGTCTCTCAAGGTCGTAGGTGTGGACTTGACACACGACTGCTTCTCGCACGGCCAGCTCTACGTGGCCTACTCCAGAGTTAGATCAGCTGATAGCCTCATCATACTCCAGCCACAGGGTCGCACAGCAAACGTTGTATACAAAGAGGTCATTACATCGTAACACGCAACTCAGAACACCTTCATCTGACAAGTACATTCCCTCCCACATCTCCATTTTACATTTCTTTTCGTTACCAGTAATCTCTGTAACATCCTGATTTTACAAACAAGGCTTTCAAAACGTTTCTTATCAACCCCTTTGGTTGATATGAATACATGTTTATGTATTTGTCTGCTTCTTCTCTTTGGCATGCTGTTAATGATCACATCTGTTATCTTTGTATTGTGGAGATTAAAACATATTTTTGTTTAAACCTGCAAAGTGGCTGCGATTAACTGTTGCAGTTAAGTTTCTTTTGTGACCTGAAAGCCCAGAACTCACTTTTACCAAATACATTTTGGAGAAATGAGAATGCCTTTTGCAAACAAGTTTACCTGACAAATTTCATTAAACACGTTCTCTTTTGAAAAACCTTTCAAATGAGCTTGTTAAAATTTTAGAGAAAATCAATAATGGGTAATACAAAAAGTTCCAAAAAGTTATTGCTAGGTGTCCACATGCCTTTTGGGCCATATTGTGTAAATGAGCTAAGGTCTTCCACAGAATGTGCCATTTGTTCATAGGAGGGTTAACCCTGACCCTACTGAAAAAAAAATGCTTGTTTGAATTTGTTTTATGGCATAAAACCTTTTAAAGGCATTTATTTTAAAGAAAGTTGGAACAGCATGTCCTGTAGCCATGCTGGTGCATACAAGTTTTACAGATCTGAGACTACAGTGTTCATAAAATTTCTTTAATGCTGTAGCTCTTCTGTTGTTCTGAGATTATGAAATGTACTGACCTCATGAGCACATGCAGCCTACGTTACGTGCTTTTCTGCAGATTTCTGAAAGCAGAAGCAGATCCTAGACCTGCTCATTCTCTCAACAGTGTTGTACTCACAGCGGGAAAGCGCCGCTCTGATCCACAGACAAGCTTGGATGTTCAAGCAGCTCGGGCGTTTTTCTGCCATCTGTTATTCTGTAAATCTGTAATACAAGATTTGGAATGAAAATCTGGTCACTTTCCAAGCAGCATGAGGGATATTTACAAAGGTAAATTATTATCCGCCTTATTGAGGTTTTTTGTTTCACATATGTGCTGAAATAATTGTTGTTTTTAGTACGTTCGGTGATATTTTCGCTTAACTTAAGCTCAAAATTAATTATTATTAATGCTGAAAAACCACAAATTTATAATTGCTTTGCTGGCGACATGGCTTTTTTATCACTTTAACATTGTATTCTCGTTTCTTTTGTTGCAAATCAGTAAAAAAAAAAAACAATATTTCAGCACAGTGAAAAGATACAATTTTCCATGCCTCATTCTCCCTTCAAATATCAAAATTGATATGCAGAAAGAAAAACATTTTTTAACCACACCCATTAATTGTAAGAAAAGTAGACAGGTGGGAAAAGAAAGGACATATTGTGGTTTTCTCCTGTCCCTTTGAATGCTGGATTAATTAGGGGACACCCTGTAATGATGGCCTCCTGGGGACATCGCAGCTTGATTTTTCTGAGAAATGTCATACAGTCAGTCACTAAAGCAAAGGCAGAATTTTAATTGGAAGAATATAAAAAAAAAAAAGTATGGATGCAACACATTATTTAAATTTTGGCATATTTCAAAGGTGACATTGATGAAACATTATTTTCCTGCTGCCAAACAATCTTCCCATCATACCAGTAAGATTAACAAAGAAACCACAGTTTTATATTGACCAAACTATATCTCAATGCTATGAAAGATGTTTTGATGCATAATGAAAACTGTATAAACTGAATAGTACAGTTTGTCTTACCATCTGTCAGGATTACAGTTGATATTTTATACCTTTGTTTAGTTAATGTAATGATTGTTTTTGTATTCATTTGTGTTTGTTAGTCACATGGTCCTCAGTTTGTGATTGTCCTTGCTTTTTCTTTCTTTTTTTTTTTTTTTTTAGCTCATTTACAGTGTATCACAAAAATGAGTACACCCCTCCCATTCTGCAGATAATTAATTATATCTTTAAGGGGTCATTATCATGCTGGAACATTGCCCTGTGTCCCAGTTTCCAGAGGAAGGGGATCATGCTCTGCTTCAGTATTTCACAGTGCATATTGGAGTTCATGTGTCCCTTAATAAAATGTAACTCCCCAACACCTGATGCACTCATGCAGCCCCACCACCATGCTTGACTGTAGGCATGACACACTTGTAGGTACTCCTCACCTGATTGTTGCCACACATGCTTGAGACCATCTGAAACAAACAAATTGATCTTGTCTCATTAAACCCCAGGACATGGTTTTGGTAATCCATGTCCTTTGTTGACATGTTTTCAGCAAACTGTTTATAGGCTTTCTTGTGTACAGACTTCAGAAGAGGCTTCCTTCTGGGGTGACCGCCAGGCAGACCAATTTGATGCCAATTTAATATTTTAATTATATTTTCTTTTACTCTTTTTATGTACTTTTCTTTCACTGTACTATTTTTTTTTATTATTTTTTTTTCCGTTCAATTATTTTATGGATTTTACAATTTTTAACTGCTCTGTAAAGCACTTTGAGTTGCTTCTGTATGAATGGTGTTCTATAAATAAACTTGCCTTGCCTAGTGTGTGGCGCATGGTCCGAGCACTGACAGGCTGACCCCCACCTCTCCAATTTCTGCAGCAATGCTGACAGCACTCCTGCGCCTATCTTATAAATACAGCATTTGGATGTGACGCTGAGCACATGCACTCAGCTTCTTTGGACGACCAACGCGAGGTCTGTTCTGAGTGGACCCTGCTCATTTAAAATGCTGGATGATCTTGGCCACTGTGCTGCAGCTCAGTTTCAGGGTGTTGGCATTCTTTTTGTTGCCTTGGCAATCATCATCTAGTGCAACAATTAGTCTTTTAAGATCCTCAGAGAGTTTTTTGCCATTAGGTGCCATGTTGCCATGTGACCATAATGAGAGTGTAAAAGCCGTACTACAAAGTTGAACACACCTGCTCCCTATGCACATCTGAGACCTAGTAACACTAACAAGTCACATGACATTTTGGAGGGGAAATGACAAGCAATGTCAAATTTGGATATTTACGTGTAGTCCCTTTGGGGTGTACTTAATTTGATTGCCAATGGCTTAGACATTAATGAGGGAAGAATAAATGTAAACTGTTATATAAGCTGCATACAGGCTACTTTTCATTGTGCCAAACTGTCATTTTGTCACTGTTTTACCATGAAAAGATAAATATTTGCAGAAGTGTGAGGGGTGTGCTCACTTTTATGTTACATTGTATGTTGACATATATTTTCAACCTCATATTATTCACTACCTGGCTGTGCATGCGTTTACATGCCACATTTACACAGATACAGCGTGACAGTAAAATCCCTCAACTTACTGTGTATGCAAGACCAGAAGCAGATCTGTTCGATGATTCCCTGGAGGGTGAACAGGAGGCCAGGAAGTCAGTTGACAAGGACAGGTTTAACATGTGGGTCACAAAGAGGACTGAAGTGCGTGTCTTCCTGTGTCCCAAGCTGCCAAGCCAGTATGCGGCTTTTAAGCAACAAGCAAAAAAACTGATTTCAAGCCGACAAGACAGAGCATGGCTCTGAAGCAATCAAGCCAAACAACTGCCAAGCCAGAGAACAACTCCCAAACTGCCAAGCCAGAGGACAACCGCCAGGCCGCCAAGCCAGAGAACAACTCCCAAGTTGTGAAGTCAGAGGACAACTTCAAATATACCAAGCCAGAGAACAACTCCCAAGATGCCAAGCCAGAGGACAACCGCCAAGCTGCCAAGTCAGAGGACAACTCCCAAGCTGCCAAGCCAAAGAACAACTTCCAAGCTGCCAAGCCAGAGGAAAACCGCCAAGCTGCCGAGTCAGAGAACAGCTCTCAAGTCACCAAGCCAAAGAACAGCTTTCCAGCTTCCAATTCACAGAACAACTCCCAAGCCTTCCCCAAGCCAAGTGATCCAGATTATGGCTTTCACACCCAAAAAGTATGGCATCCATGTCACTAAAGCAAGTCAGAGTACAGATTTCACACTGTCACACCAAAAAAAAAAAAAACAACGTCCACAGCCCGAAGTCGGCCTCTACACTGCACAGCCCAAAAGTAGGCCTTGACGCTGTCCAGCTAGTAGTGGACATTTCACTTGTTGTTTATTTAGGCATGCTCCAGATCTTTAAAAAAAAATAAAAAATCCAGCACAGTTATGTTGTGATCCTGAGTAAGTTAGCTTTGTTTTATTGCCTGTTTTTCAATAAAGTTATAAGTTTTTTTAATGTGCATACAAACCAATATGTTAGACTATACAAACATATAAACATGCATACATGTATGCCTGCTTCCAGAATCAATCTGTGTCATAAGAGTATGAATATGTAATATGCCGGGTTACAAGGGGGAGTGCAGACAGGATGTGCAAGACCTAAAAATAGATTTATCAACAACAATGTTCAGCTTCAGCCAAAAAGATTTGGCAGGCATCACCTCATATCAAGTCAGCAATCCACGTTTGACTTTCGCTCCATGGCAAAAAATAATATAATCAACTGTAGCCTGTTTATAACCCAGTCTTCGTAGTTACATTTGTTGATGTAAGGTAACATATTTCTATAATACTTAGGGCAAGTAAAAGTTGTTTTTTTTTTATTGAAAAATACAGTTTTTGAAATGTAGCAGTTTGAAATGTAAATATAATTAAAGACTTACTATTTTAAAAGATTTCCAGGAGCCATTTGGAAAAATAATTAAATATCATATTAAATATAATATCATGCATTTTCAGCAATTATTATACAGTGACTGTAAAACATATTCTCTAGAACACGTTTTCAGTAGTTAAAAAACCTACACCCACCATTTCGAGAATTAGGAAAAATATTAAAACAAATATTAGGTTGGCAGTTGTCAGAACAGCACCTTCTACTGGTCTCTGGGGATATTTCTGGTAATATCCTTTTTTCCTGTTCGGCACCCCCTGCTGGAGTGTTTGGGTATAGGACTGATTAGTAATTTGTTTCAGCTGTGTCTCGTCATGTGATTGCCCTTGTGTGTGTATTTAAACCCTGCACTTCCCCTTGTGTGATGTTGGAACATCAGTTATTGTTAGGTCAGGTTGTGGTGCGTGCTGAATGTTTCCACCCGGTGTCTCGCTGCAATAAAAGACCATTTTTCCACCACCTGCAGCCTGGAACTTTGTCCTTTTTAACCGTGGCATCACCTGGATGTGACAACAGTTTTTTATTTTTCATTCATTCATTCATTATCTTCCACTTATTCCTTTAGGAGAGTCGCAGGGGGGTTCCCCATGACCATTCAGGGGAGAACGTCTCGGGCGCTGGGCAGACACAGCCCAGGGCGCCATTCCATCAATGGGTACACACCCACTCACACAGTCACACACACATACACACACTATTTTGGGGAATTTGGGGGATTCAATTTACCTTCATGTTTTTGGAATGTGGGAGGAAACTGGAGAACCCGGAAGAAACCCACGCAGACAGAGGGAGTACATGCAAACTCCACCCAGATTTGGATTCGAACCGGGAATCCCAAGCGCTGAGTGGCGAATGTGTTAACCACTAAGCCACCGTGCCGCCCGTTCTTTATTTTTATTTATGAAAAAATAAATGATTTATTAATTTTATGTATTTATTTTTACAGCCATATTTAGAATTAAAATATTCTGATTAAATCAAAATGTTTCCAACCCATCCTAACACAGTTAACAAAACAATCAACTCTGCTCTTTGTCCAACACCTAAGTCTGTAAAACTAAAGTGAGAGCTAAATCAATAGGGTAGATCAGTGGAGCAGTTAAAAAATCAGCCTTTACTTGAATATAAAGCTACTGACATTGCTTTGTACAGTAAATCAAATCTGTGACTACATTTTCATTAAGATGACCAATGATTATTTTTAAAGGATATGGGAGTCAAAAGGTCTGCCAATATCCCTCAAATAAATCCATGTAGCTCTAACTGATTGTTCAATGTGTTGTTCTATAAGCGACCAGGCAAGGACAAAATTATGTCCGTAAACTCACTTTGCAACAAGACTGCAAGGTACTGAAATAGAATTGCCTTTTATTTGTAGTGCTGCTTCTGGTCCTGTTTTTTTTTCTGCCTCTGAAACTGGTACTGTATGACTCCATGGTTTTAGATAATATTCCTGCTGTTCTCTGTCTCTAAGTGTCGACATCATTATTCTTCTGTTTGAAGCAATATAACAAATAGGTTTTACAAGGTGTAAAATTTTATACATAACAACAATATGAGTTTAAGCCATTATTCCAGTTTTTTGCATTCTCATAAACATTCAGATTGTGTTTTAGTAACATGAATTAAATGAGGTCATTTGCTAAGATTCATTTAGAGTCCCGATTCTCTGAATTACTAAAAATATTTTGTGTTATCGAGGCTGTGATTACGCACAGATTTTTGAATGAGAGGTGAAGAAAGGTAATCAGGTGATGGAATGGCTGTCACGTGGAAATTGACTGTGTCAATTATTTGTGTGCAGGTAAACAAGCAAAACACCAAGCCAAAGAACAGCTCCATAGCCACCACAGTTTACCGCAATTCTTCAAGAAAGGTCACAGTTGACCACGCCAGAAAGTGGCTTTCAAGCCACCAAGCCAGAGAGCCCAAGCCGCCAACAAGATAACGCCTCCCAAGTCGCCAAGCCAAATAATAGCTCCCAAGCCTCCAAAGTATGACTTCCACAACAACAAAGTATGACTTTTATGCAGTCCACCAAGCTAGACTTCGGCTTCCATACCACCAAAGTACGACTTCCACTTTGCCAAAGTATGGCTTTCACACCAACAATGTACGACTTACACGCAGCAAACCAAGCTAGAGTACGGCTTCCATGTCACAAAAGTATAGCTTTAATGCAGTCAAACCAACCTGAGTACTTCACCAAAGTACTCCATGTCCACTCCACCAAAGGACGGTTTCAACACCAATAAAGTAGGATGGTCAAGCAGCCAACCAAGCTAGAATACAGCTTTCAAGCCACCAAAGTATAGCTTACCAACAAAGAATGACTTCCACGCCACCAAACAAGCCAGACTATGGCCACACCCCAAAAGTACGGCATATATGTTGCCAGAGTTTAGCTTCATGCTGCTAAAATGCGTCTGCCATGCCTTGCTATAAGCAATGTGAGACTCTGAGAGAAGGAAAGAAAGAATCTCAGTTTAATAGCATGAGAGTGACAACTGGAGAACTGAAAAATGCTGGCTGGACGTGTCTCTAAATCTATAGTTCCATGTGCAAGATAAATGCTTAACTTTAATAATAAAATCAGTTTGTGTTCAGATGTTGTGCAGAGGCACTGCTTTTCTGTAGCATGTACAGTCTATCAACACCAATACAAAGTGGTACCCTCATGTTAATTACACCAGTGTCCCGATAATGTCTGTACCGTTCTTTTAAAAAGAACCCCAATTAATGAAAATTGATGCAGAGGTTCTTTTGGGGCGGCTGGAAGAATGACCTGTTGACTTTTTCAACATGTTGCACACAACAAGTGAATGCTGATCAATAGTGGTCTATTATGCAGCTTAGTATTTACACTTAAATGCCCTGCCACAGATTATGATCAGCTGCATGTTATTGCAGCTGTGTGGTAACTTTGTAATAAGTTCAATTCTCCTGCATCACAGTGTATATCATGCATGATGGACAGATATAAGATATAATAAAAAGCGGAGCCAGACAGCAGCCTCTGGTCATCAGTGAATATCACTTGGACACATACAAGTGCATGCTGGTCTCTTTTCTCTTATCTGCTCCAGTGGAAGGATCCCCATCAGGTGTTCCCTGAGGGTGAGGAGCTGGTTTTCTATTTCTTTGTGATGTATTGCTGACTTAGATGGATTGGGAAGAATCTATGCAACCTGTGCCCTTGTACTGTGCATTACTGACACATAACCAAGTCAAATTTATTGTCCTCAATAAAGATGGCCCATTAGGTCTCAAAATCAGTGGATACTGAGCTGGGGACCAATTGCTACTTCCGCTTCATGTTTTCCAATTTCAGAAACTAATTCACAACAAAAATGTCAGGGGATTTATAAATGACACCATGCACACACTGCACCTTTACTAGCCTTTTCACATTGGGCTTAAATGTGAAGAGGATAGTACTTTAAATCAAGCATTTATGAATAGTAATATGACTGTAACCAGAATTTCACAAGGTCTGAGGTAAACCCCTTTCTCAACATAACTTGGTACCCACAGTGGACCAGAAGCCAGACCAGACCAGGAGTCCAGGCCATCAAAACCAAACCTTTTCTTAGAAGTGAGCAGAAAATTATTAGCTATAATTATCACACTAGTCGAATACAGAAATCTGAAAGCATGAATTAAAAGGTGAAGGTATGAATCCTACTGTTATGAAAGTATAAAAACTGCCAGTATTAGACCTTTGAGCATGGCCCCTAATTCCATTCTTCCATTCTCACCGTGACCCAATAAAAACAAAAAAAACAATAAAAATATCAAAATGCAATAACACTTTAAGATCACTCAGACGGACCCAACATTCCTAAACTGTACACCAAGCACAGCTCCTAACTCATGCTCCACTATTGCGGCTCTTTAATTGTTTGCTATAGTGGCAAATACTTCAGCGAGCCAATTTTCATGTGTCCTGTATCAAATTACAAATCCAAATTGCACTGCCTTTGGAGTCATTGCATATAATTAAATTGGGGTATTAATTCTTCCCTAAACATCAGAATGACAAAGGTCTGTAATTACCATGGTCAGAAATTACAGATGTTGATTTAATGTTTGTTACAAGAACAGCAAGCTCCTTAAAGAGCTCAAAAGCGTTCTCTTAACAGGCTGTACATTATTGCATTTGCTTTGACATTTCGTAGACACATTTAAGTGTATTGTAATGGATCCCATTTAAAGAAGCCCAGGAGCAGTGCTTATGGGCTGCACTGTTTATTTCTGTCAAGCACTGACAAACAGTCATGATGTGCCTTGCACAAAATCAATAAAATTAATCAATTGAGGTCTCGGACATCCTGAAAGTCATCATTACAAACACAATATGGCTTGCTGTGCTAAATGCACAAATTTGGAACAAAAAAATGAACAATTTTTAACATACAGTTTGATTTATGTTAAAAGCTAAAAACTTTTAATGCGATCATGGCCTTACAAATGTCATAATAAGAGCATTATTTACATTATATTTACATGCAGCAGATTGCAGTTACTACTATAAAGTTGAACCCTTTCATGCATTGTGGTCACTACAATGGACGGCATCTCAATAGCTTTTAGAGTGGATGCTATTGTGTCTTGCTATATGCTGTTTGTCACAAATTTTGTTACAGTAGGTTGTTATGTTAGGATTAGAGTCAGCTAGATGGTATAACACCTGTGTTTTTGAAATACATTATTGCAATACATTAAACAGTTGAGGAATATGTTCATGTTGTGAACATATAGTTGAAGATTATTAGAAACATATTCTATAACAGGGGTTCTCAACCTTTTCTACCTTACGGCCCACCTGTTTACAACTTGAAAGCATCGAGGCCCCCTAAAAAAACAA
>JAOUQT010021948.1:0-11756 GCA_025769995.1 Xyliphius kryptos
CGTTCTCCCCTGGATGGGCATGGGGAACCCCCCGCGACCCTCATAAAGGAACAAGCGGAAGATAATGAATGAATGAAGTTGAAATAAGTATTTGGTCAATAACAAAAGTTCATACCATAAACCTTGAGGTCAAATGTTTCCTTTAAGTTTTTATTAGGTTTGCACTGTGGCTGCACACACTGGAGCTGCTATTTTGGCCCATTTCTCCATGCAGGTCACCTCTAAAGCAATGATGCTTTGGGGCTGTTGCTGAACCATTCCAGGGTCCATTTTCTTAGAATTGCTCCCACCGTTGATTCATTCACACCAACCTGCTTGCCTGTTATAGATTTACCCTTCCCAGCCTGGTGCAGGTCTACAATTGTCTTCCTGATGTCCTTCAACCACTCTTTGGTCTTTGTCATGGTTAAGATTGGAGTCTGACTGTTTAAAGCTGTGGCCCCATTGTACACTTATGCACTTTCTATATGTACTTGTAGGTTCATAACTATATAACTGTACAGAGTTAAATACAGTGTGTATAACATGCATTTGCAGATAAATTATGCAGTAACAGATCTTTAGGGTGACATTCTGCATGCTGTTGATGTTTACAGGCGACGGAGCTAAATGATGACCGCACTCCCAGCTCTGCTACAGTCCTCACCACCTTTACAATACTGCTGATTGATAAGAATGATAATGCTCCCAAGTTCAACAGCTCGGAGTATCGGGTGCGCATCACTGAGCTGGCTCAGGTCGGGTTTGCCCTCCCACTCTCAATACAAGTGGAGGACAAAGATGAGGTAAGAGGAGTTTTATTGTGACTTCATATATCGCTGGTAAATAACTACAAATAAATTACTACTAAGATTGATGCAAGTGTGCGTTAGTCTAATTCTGTGGTTTGGGGCTACTGCTAGTTTTTTGGCCCAGGAAAAATGAATACCTGTCCCACTGAACTACATTCCTGGTTGCCAGTGAGGGCTGATTGGCTTTTTTTAAATTATTATTATTTTGGTTACAGCTTATTTTTAGCTTTGTGTTTGCCCATATTTTTTAAATTGCGCAGGTTTTAAGGCTCTTATGGGAAATACATTTAGTCAATGGAGCTTATTATTTTACATGGATTTCTGATTTTGTGTTTGTGTCTGACATTCATTCACTTATATATCATCAGATACGTTACATGTTATTTTATTTATCGTGTCTATTAATATTTTACAGTATTCTAATGTCTTTTGCCTTACTGTTTTAATCCTCTTGCGCAGTATTATCTGTTTACATTGGTAATTGCTGATCAGATCAGCTTTATGGAGTATTTGGACGGGGAAGGGGGTGGGTATACTGTAGGGCAATAGATGGTTAATAAAGGTAGTTCACAAGAATTAAAGTTCACAAGAATGGTTGGTAGGTGGCCTACATCAGCTGCTCCAAGACATATATGGCAGAAAGTGCAGCCTGTAAAGCCTGTTTTAAACTAAAGCATGTTCCTCTGCTCAATAAATCCTGTCTCTGGTGTTTGTGTTCTAGCATGTGACATAGACATTCCTCCATACAGGAGTGTTCCAAAACGTTCATGTCATGTACTACCACCAGCATTTTTTTATATGCATGGGATATGGGTTAAAAAAAAAAAAAATATATATATATATATATATATATAGATATAATTTTTTTAACCCATATCCCATGTATAAAAAATGCTGGTGGTAGTACATGACATTTATATATTTATATTTATATATTTATATCATTATCTTCTGCTTAATCCTTTACGAGTGTCTCGTAGGGTTCCACATGCCTATCCAGGGAAGAATGTCTTGGGCGTTGGCAAATACACCCAGGGGTCAATTCATCACTGTGCACACCCTCACTCATATACACAGAAACCCATAGGGACAATTTAGAGCAGCCAATTTACCTTGAATCCATGTTTTTGGATTGTGGGAGGAAACCGAGAACTCGAAGAAAACCCACGTGGACACAGGGAGGACATGGAACCTCCTCCCAGATCGGGATTGATTCTAAAGTCAGGAACTAGTTTTTATTTTGTTATATAATGCAACTTTTTTCCAGGAAATAGTTTTGGTCGTACAAAATTTCAGTTCCTTTTCTGATTTGCTTTAATATATGCAACAGTCCATCCCAAATCAACCTGCTGTTTTTTTCAGCAACGTTTGGAAAGTGTTTATTTAGCATTTTGAAGTTTGCTGTGTAGATACACTGTTAACAAGCCATCGATCAAGCAGGACGCACCTTTCCAATTACTGCGCTTTCTCTTGCATGGCCATTGTTACACAAGAATACATTTAAGCACAGCGCATGGACTCAAGCTACAATCTTATTTTTAACTTTATTCAAGAGTGACAGATACAATCAGCCCAACCCCCAAGTTCAGTGGAACCTTCACTGAAAGCCTTACCCCGTAGGTTCCTGTATTTCGCTTTTTGGACCCCATTTTCTTTATTTCCCTTAATACCGCTAAATTTCTCTTCTTAGAATTTTTGTCTTACATTATGAAGTTTATAGGTTTCCTTTTCAGTTTTCTCTCAGCGTGGTTGCTCAGTCGTTAGGGTGTTGGGCTATCAATCTAAAGGTTGTGGGTTCAAATCCCAGGTCCACTGAAGTCACCAATGTGGGTTCTTGAACAAGACCCTTAACCCTCATTGCTCCAGGGGGGCTGTATCAACCCGGTGTTCTGACCCCAATCATCAGGTTGGGATACTTGTTAGTCACTTTGGATAAAGGTGTCTGCTAAATGACCAAATGTAAATGTCTCCCACTTTCCCGTGTCCTGCTGATGTATAAATTGGGTATACTAACTTGCCCAACACCTTATAACTGTAGCTCAGGAATTGGTCATTAATGCTGTTCAGATAAAACCTCTTTTAAATGTTTTTGCCACTTATCATCCTATTATTTTTCTTCCTTTTTTCTTCTTTTTATTGTTTTCTGTAAAATCTCTATTGTACCTAACATCTGCTTAAATTGTTCTGGGTATTTTGTCAGTATTTGACCTCCTTTCCTTTACTTCTTCCCCACTATTCTCCTGCTTATTTGGTTGCTTTCTTGAAGCCTAATTTTACATCTTTTTCATTCTTTTTACATAGTTTTCTTATCATATTCATTCATTCATTATCTTCCACTTATTCCTTTATGAGGGTCGCGGGGGGGTTCCCCATCCAGGGGAGAACATCTCGGGCGCTGGGCAGGGCGCAGGACAGGGCGCCAATCCATCGCTGGGCACACACTCACACACAGCCACACACTCATACACACACTATACAGGGCAATTTAGAGCATTCAATTTACCTTCATGTTTTTGGAATGTGGGAAACCCACGCAGACACGGGGAGAACATGCAAACTCCACCCAGATAGGGATTTCTTGAACAATAACGCACATTACATTAGTGCAGTTGCGCCCTCTACTGGTTAAACGAAGTCAAACATCATAAGTGACGTCACAAGTTAGTGATAAGAATTATACGAATTACACGAAGTATCATAAAAAAAACATCAGGGATTAAAAAACCTAAATTATTTTGTTTCTATCAAATTGTTTATTAGGCCGCAGCTTTGATAGCATTTTGAAGTGTTTTATTTAATCGAATTACCCCCAGATGTATCTTCCACCCAGCCTTGTATGCATTCACCATTATAGGAACAGTGTGAAGAAGGCCCTTATCTGTTCCACCAAACAGGGTGGGAGGAATTGGAGTAGTGGAAGTACTTTACCTGATCCGAAGAGTGCTGACCTCAAACCCTATGAGGCACCTTTGGGATGAATTAGTACAGAGATTATGAGCCAGGCTCTCCAATGTCAGTTTATTGCTCTATTCAGGTGGTGGATGATTCAGTAAGTGGATTCAGGATTTAAAAACTCAAGCAGCAGTGGACTGCACACATACTACCACCACATCTGTCATAAGGTGTGCGTGTGTGTTTGATTTTCCTAATCTTTTCTGTAAAGCGTCCTTGGGTTTTAGAAAGGCAGTATATATGTCAAACAACCACACAGATGGACTGTAGTATAGGTGTAACTAATTAATAAAAGTGTATCTAATAAAGTGGCCGGTAAATGTATATGATTTCCAAATTTAATTGTATTTATTAAATACAGCTCTGATGGATAAGGAGTGCGGTTCCGTTTACCCAGTGATGTCATCAAGAACGACTCATATACATTTATAATAAAGTAGAAATCTTATACAAAATAAGATTTTATAAAATGACGTGAGTTGGCGGGAAGTTAAAATCCACTCCAGCTTTATTTCCTGGAAACCCTTATATTTTCGGACTGAGTCCAGAATGCAGTCATGTTCCCAAAACTGAGTCAGAAGACTTTGCGCCGGAGGAGATACCGATTACCTGCCGAAAACCAAACACACCCCAGGGTTAGGACACACGCAAGGACAGGCTGCGTCTGAAATATACTGCTGAACTGTAGCTACAAGATTTGATCCAGAAAGTTCTCTTCAATCAGGATAGCATATGGAAGTGGGACACATCTGCTGGGATAGGCCTAATTCCTGCACCCACAGACTTCATAGGAGCCAAACTTGTTTCTGTGTCTGATAAATCCTGTCTCATTTCCTTGTGTTAAACCAGGGGTTCCCAAACTACGGCCCGTGGCCTAAATGCGGCTTGTTAGGCTTTTCAATCCAGCCCGCCGAACTCGTCCCGCTGTACCTGCATTTTCCCAATAGATGGCGTGCTCCACTGGTTATGTGTTTTTATGCTCTATGTTACCTCTTCGTTTTGCCTTTCGAGCACTTTTCTTGAAATTAGAGTGCTAGACAACTTCTGTTTCTCTCGAACAGAGAACCAAATCAGAGTGGCAATCACTTGTCGGGAGAACCGAATCAGAGTGACAGTCACATGCCGGATGCCGAATCAGCTGGAAGCGTCTCCTGAAAACATAGCGAACAACCAGACCGCTAAAGCGCGTACTAGAAACTAGTAACCGCAACGAAAAACCTTTACGTCGAGAGCAGGAAGAGGCTGGATTAAGTAGGCTGAGATGAGAGCGGGATAATTAACAGCTGCTGTACCTAATAAACCGGAGAGGAAGAACGGTAATTAGGTGGACACAAATTAGGTGGAGCAGAGGATGTGTGTGTTTGTGTGACACTTAGCCATGCACTTTGTGGAATTGCGGCTATGAGCTTGCCTTGACAGGCCATGTAGTCGTCAGGGGGTGCAATGGCGTTGTGTGTCGTTGGAGTGCATGTGCTGTGACTGAATCCCCCAGGTCTGCCTGACAGTGAGAAATGATGCATCGCAGGCACACCGATCAATCCAGACCAATGTCTTTTCGGTCATGCAGTGGTGCTGATGCAGCAGAGTTGCGATGACAAGAAAGAGGACAAGGCATTCAAACTGTGCTTGCCCAGGCGTGCGACTGCCCAGTCTGCACCACCTGTGTGTTTCTTCAAGCCTTCACTGCGGAACCTCACACAACAGGGAGACCCAAGCCGTGGGGCAAGACCTGAGTCAGTTGCCCGGCCATGCAAACGAGACCTGGGGGAAAGGCTTTGATTGCCGTTTCTCCCCACCCAACCAGAAGCCCGTCCTCGGGAACTTTTAGGTGGAGAGCCATTTTAATCAGAGGCTGTCGCTCTGGCAAGACATTTTGACAGCGTCCACAGGTCTCAAAGCATTTCACCAATGGCACGTCGGCATTTTGGACCTTCTTTCAGGGGGCCTCACTAGAACAGATCTGTTCAGCTGCGAATTGGGTGTCCCCACACATCTTTGTGAGATTCTAATGTCTTGACGTCACCATTGTGGAGGTGCACTCGGTGCGTGTTCCTGTCTGTCAAGCCACACTTGGTGCAATTGGATGCCTCAGAGAACCGGGTTCACGATAGTAACCATTCAGTTTCACAGTACATATATGGCATCGTTCAAGTCCAACTACAATGTCTGACCTCAATGCCACATAACATTTGCAAATTAATACCAAATCATTTGCATTATAAGGAACACAAGTGCACATTATTGTTAGTTTCAGGCAACAACTGACATCTTTGTGAGATTCTAAAGTCTTGACGTCACCACTGTGGCAGTGCACTCGGTGCGTGTTTCTGTCTGCCAAGCCACACTTGGTTCAATTGAACGCTTCCATGAGGTCAGGACCAAATGTCCCTCCCATAGGTGGATCTTTCCACTCGATGACATCAGAGAATCGGGTTCACGATAGTAACCTTTCAGTCCATATAAGGCATCGTTCAAGTCCAACTACAATGTCTGACCTCAATGCCACATCACATTTGCAAATAATACCAAATCATTTGCATTATAAGGAACACAAGTGCACATTATTGTTAGTTTCAGGCAACAACTGGCTGAATAATTGTACTGAGCATTCTCTGATGTCTCTAATTTCTGGTTGTACAGTAGTATGGGTTAACAGAATCAGAGGAAACACGTAACAGTTAAAAGTCTCAGATTTGATTCCCATTTCCAGATATTAGAAATGTAAGGAGAGGCCTTTCTGGACTATGATTCTTTTAAACATCTAAATCAGTCTAAAAACTCAGCTTTTGCTTAACCCTTCCTAGGGTCCATCCAGATCGGGATTCAAACCTGGATCCCAGCGCTAAGAGACAGACATGCTTATCACTGAGCCAGCCTTTGTTAGGTACTACTGTAACACAAGGTGCAGACACCAGTAAGTTGTTGACACCACAGAAGAGCAATGAGACGGATCAAAACGTAATTGAGGGTTGATTGATGCAAATGACACAGAAGACAAATGGGAGGATTGGAAGGGTTGCTGCTCACCGACAGGGGTAACACTGCAAACAGAGAACAGCAATCATGCAAACCAACTACAAAGTCCACTCCAAAAACAAAAAAAAAATCACAATAGTTTGGTGTGAAAAGAATTAAAAGCACTACAACCTCATAAGGGTAACCCCAACAAAACCTTAAATAAGCCTGTGGTGAACAGCTAGACTCCTCAACCCAGCCAGAGGCCCACAATGCACAAGCTTGAAACCCAAATAATTAAATAGAATTACTTTTGTTACTGCAATTACCTTTATTAAATTTCACAAACCATATCTAAAAGCATAAACCCTACACACATTGCCAAATCCAAACTAGCACCTGCTTTGGACCGCTGACTAGAGTAATTGGTGGCGCACAATTGGTTGGCCACCCTGTCTGAGACAAACAAAACAAAATTAAGTGAACACACGCACACACACACAAACATGTACCAATCACACGTTGAGACTGCACTCACCCATGCAGTCCCACAAACAACGAAACCCAGTTACAGATCACATTAAATTAAGTTTAGTTAAGTTAACAGCCTCAAGGGAGTGGTAGCTCAGTGATTAGGGTGTTGGACTATCAATCACAAGGTTGGAGGTTTAAATCCCAGGTCCACTGAAGTTACGAATGTGGGTCCTTGAGCAAGACCCTTAATCCTTATTGCTCCAGGGTGCTGCATCAACCCTGTGTTCTGATCCCAACCAAGTTAGAATACTTGTACGTCGCTTTGGATAAAAGCGTCTGCTAAATAACTAAATGTAAATGTCAACATATACAAAATCTCAGGCACCACAAAGACACTCAAAAGAAAATAACCCTACGCGCCACCAACCTTACCCCCTGTACAATGGAGACCAAACAAAGTGACCTGGCACCTTCAACTTCCTGTTTTTAAAGGGACGCCATCATTTCAGACTGGGCACTTGCTGTCACTCAGCGCCACAGCTCCCCTATTGTCCTGCCCCAGTCATTGCACCCACCCTGAACATGGTCCATTCTGTTACACTACTGTAATTATTACATTATAAGACTAGGAAACTCCTTCATTCTTACAAAAAATAGATGGAAACCTGAATATATACGTTCTCAATAGAATATATACTACCCTGTTGATGCTGTCCGGCTGCTCGGTCCTCACAGGATTTCTTTTTTTAAAAACAAAACAAACACATTTGAGCATGTACTAAAAATGAGCGTTCTGTTCATTCTCAGTATATTTTGAGACAATATACTAAAATCACTTTTGTAAAAGCAGGAAATTCTATATAAATACATTCAACTGAAACTTGAAACCTCAGGCAAACTAAGGATCATTGTGCAATCAACATTCAAATTTAAGCCAAAGTTGTTCTCTGAGGTTGTGGTCAGAACTCTGTGGACCATTTTTCACTCGTTATACTCCAACCACATCATATAACCATGTTTAGAGTCACTTTTTCACTAACGAAGGGGCTTTTCTAGGCTAAGTTCGGTTCAGCTTGAGGTCACGGATAGATGGTCGGACATTCTCCTTCAGGATCTTTTGGTAGACTGCAGAATTCATAGTTCCATTTATCACAGCAAATCTTCCAGGTCCTGACGCAGCAAAACAGCGCCAGACTATCACACTACCACCACCACCATAATTTACTGTTGCTATAATGTTTCTTTAATGTTCTCTTTGCTTAGCAGTGGTTTTCTTCTTTTTGCCCAGTCTCTTTCTGATAGTGGAGGCATGAATTCGGACCTTACCTGAGACAAGTTAGGCCTGCAGTTCTTTGGACGTTGTTGTGGGGTCTTTTGTGACCTCTTAGATGAGTCGTCGCTGCGCTCTTGCGGTAATTTTGGGCGGCCGGTCACTCCTGGGAAGGTTAGTCACTGTTCCATGTCCTTACCATGTGGAAACAATTTGGGTATGGCCCTTATCTGTTTCACAACTCATGTTGGGATGTGCTTAGCGTGGAAGTACTTGACTTAATCCACACAGAGAGTTGACCTGAACTGGAGCATGAATATGCAGAGTGGAAGTGTATTTAATAAAGTGGCCGATGAGTGATTTTAAACCGTCCAGTACAGATCTATTTGAGTGAAATGATTAAATTTCTAATTTGATTGCATTTATTAAATACATATCTGATGAACATGGAGCGCAATGGCATTTACACAGTGACGTCATCACAAACGTCAATCATTATAAGTAGAATTTTCATACAAAATAAAGTTTATTAAAATTACCATGAGCATCGTCTTCGGCGGAAATAACAATTCCTTCGAGCTTCATTTCCTGGAAACCTTTATATTTTCGGATGAGTCCAAAATGCAGTCGTGTTCCTGATAGTGAGTCAGAAGACGTTCCCAGAGTCCACTGCGCCGGAGGAGATACCGATTACCTGCCGAAAACAGAACACACCCCGGGGTTAGGACAGACTCAGGGACAGGCTGCGTTCAAAATTACCTGCAGAACTGTAGCCACGAGATTTGATCCAGAAAGATTTTCTCTTCAACCAGGATAGCATATGGAAGTGGGACACATCTGGTGGCATAGGCCTAATTCATGCACCCACAAACTGCATAGGAGCCAAATCTGTTCCTGTGTCTGATAAATCCTGTCTCTGATCCTCATCGTGCGGAACTGGGGTAAGAAACCAGGGCCTGCGTCCCAGATGCGGTTAGCTTGGTTTTTTAATCCGACCCACCAAACTCTACAAGGGTCAAGGGGGATTCCCCATGTGGGTGCTTTGCAAATACACCCAGGACATGGCACCAATCTATCGCTGGGCACACACTCATACACACGCACAGAAACAAAGACTATAAAGGAAATTTAGAGCAGCCAATATACCTTGAATCCATGTTTTTGGACTGTGGGAGGAAACCCACGCAGACACGGGGAGAACATGGAAACACCACCCAGATCGGGATTCGAAGCAGGAATTTCCTGAGAGGTGCTCCGGCCACTTGTCCAAACAATTTTATTCAAATATTCCATTATTAGACCTTCCGTACTGGTGTACTTTTTTCCTGATATGCCAGTGTCAAACTTACAGTTGATGATATTAATATGGATGTTAAAATCACCCCCAAGAAGTACAGAGGGTGAAAAAGCACAGAGCTGGGTCAGGAAATCAGATGAATCAGACAAAAGGAAAGGTTTTGCCCCAGGGGACCATAAACCACAGCGGTGACCAGAGGAGTAGGTCCAGACATGATGTTCAAAAGAAACAGCAGCCTGAACAGGTATTACAGTTATTCTTTGATAGTTGTTCTTGAAGAATGTGGTAACACCATCTCCTCGCCTTTCCATACAAGGCTTATCAATATAGGAGTAACCTCATGGTGTTGTCTAATTTAGGTATAACAGAGTAGCGGCTGTATGGAAGAGTAGTGGCGGTGTAGGAACCGGGCCAGGCAGTACGTGGAGCAGAGTAGCTTCGGTGTAGCAGCCATGCTAGGCGGTATGTGGAGTAGAGTAGCTTCGGTGTAGCACCCGGGCTAGGCGGTACGTGGAAAAATGTGTTTATATTTACATCCCGATCCGTCCTTAGGGAGCGGGGTAAGTGGCAGCTTTGGGCATGAGCAGATCAGTTGCAGGTTGGACGTGGAGCAATGTGGGTCTTCCTGAGCTGTGAGAGTGTTGTGGAACGGGACTACAGAAAAGTCTTCAATAGCACCAGACAAAGTGGCTAGAGGTTGTGAAAAGTCACTTTTCTATAGAGAATAAATCGCAAACTTGGCAACTGAGTCACCCAGCCGTAGGTGTAGTTGTGTATGTTATGGTTACCTAAAATGCAGAGTCCATTCTGAGCGCGTGTGATGGCAACGTTGACCTGATTGGGATCAGTGATGAATCCCAACCTTTTCCCCATCCAGGCTCCGCTGGGGTACCTCTCACTCTGGATTTGAGAAAGAGGACAGGTACGCACCGTGGAGAAAATCACGTAGGGCCACTCACTTCCTGTATGTACCACACACATACGCACACACACACACGCACATACACACACTTTAAAAAAAAAAGCTGCCGTAATGTCAATTGTTACTCTTGAGTAATTTCTACATTGCCACATGATTGTAATGTGTCATTTCATTGTGTATATTGCCACCCAGTTACATTTACATTTAGCCATTTAGCAGATGCTTTTTTTCATCTTACAAATGAAAGAACAACCCAGTTGTGCTTAGAAGCACATCCACCTGAAGCTGACAGAAAAAAATCAACGTGAAATTGAGGGAAGGCCTGTCTGCTCCAGCAGGACTATACCAGTGTTTTTATAGAAAGTAAGGTACATAAGGACATGACTGGGCACACGGCACCCTGACCCCAGCCTTCCAGCCTATCTAACATCAGTGTCTGACCTCAAAAATAAACTATATTGACAAGTATTTGTGCACCCATCCAAATGACCAGAATCAGGTGAATTCCAGCGTGGAACTGTAATAGGATGCCACCTGTGCAACAAATACAGTTGGGAAATTTCCCCACGCCTAAATATTCCTTAGTAAACAGTCAGCTGTATTATAAGGAAATGGAAGTGTTTGGGAACGACACAAACTCGCCGACGCACATGAGGTCACAAACTTTCTGCACAGACGATCACTACAGAACTCCAAACTTGTGGCCTTCAGATAAGCTCAAGAACTGTTAGCAGAGAGCTTCATGGAATGGGTTTCCATGGTTGAGCGGCTGCATCCAAGCCATACATCACCAAGTGCAATACAAAGCATCAAATGCAGTGGTGTAAAGCACGCCAGCACTGGACTCTATAGCATTGGAGACGCATTCTCTGGCATGATGAATCACGCTTCTCCATCTGGCAATCTGATAGACGAGTCTGGGTTTGGTGGTTGCCAGGAGAATGCTACTTATCTGACTTTATTGTGCCAAGTGTAAAGTTTGGTGGAGGGGGGCTATGGTGTGGAATTGTGTTCCATGAGCTGGGCTTGGCCCCTTAGTTCCAGTGAAAGGAACTCTGAATGCTTCAGCATACCAAGACATTTTGGACAATTCCA
>JAOUQT010021956.1:0-11756 GCA_025769995.1 Xyliphius kryptos
GGGGGGTGCAGCTGAGAAGCCCCGTTTCTCCACAGATACTCTGTCCTATCCAAACAAGTCAAGTGTTTGATCTTGCTAATCTGACCCACTGACAAGTGGACGCATTATATTCCATTCTAATGACCCTCCAAAAGAGAGAAAGGAGAAGCGCGAGAGGAGGCACTCCATCATGCTCGGGTCCAGTGTCTGGAAGAGTCAGGAACACCGCAATCTTTAAACAGGCAGGAAGTTAAAAAAAAATCCATATCTGTGGAATGAGCATCTGTTGGAAATCAAAGCTGCTCCACGGTGTCCTTGAAATCAAACGATGCGGCGACTTTGGAGAAGGAGTGAGGAGAACCTGAGTAGCCCTCGAGAGCTGCATCACATCCTTCATGTCGCTGGAGAACATTACACATGCCCTTCCTCAAATTCCTCAGGAGGAACACGCGGCGTTGCTTTAAAAGACAAACAGAAACGGCACGCAGACCAACACATGGAGAGTACGCACTGTTAGGTGTTTAAACACGATGACATCCACCACCAGGTGGAGACTTCAGTGGTGAACACATAAAACTATACGATGTGGAGATCCTAGTTGAGATTTTCAAAGTGAGGGTTGGGGTAAATGTCACAAAACCCGAACCTGGGAGGGTTGAGGGCCTTGGTCAGGGGTCCAGAGTTGGTAACTTCTGATGGATTTCAGGGTTAGGGTTTGAACCCCCAACCTTCAGCATGCTAGCCTAAACACCTTGTCCATTAAGCTCCCACACCCACTCCATCATGTGGAGAGCCCAACTACATACAGGGTCAGAGTCATGGTACCATCATGATTCTAAACCCCTGTAGGGTTGAGGGCCTTGCTCAGGGTTCCAGGGTTGGGAACCTCCAGTTACCTTCTGATGGATGCAGGTTTTAAACCCACAACCTTTAGCTTGGTAGACCCAACACCTTGTCCACTGAGCTGCCACACCACTACATCATGTGGAGAGCCCAACTACATACAGGGTCAGAGTCATGGTACCATCATGATTCCAAACCCCTGTAGGGTGGAGGGCCTTGCTCGGTGTTCCAGGGTTGGTAACCTCCAGTGGACTTGGGGTTTGAATCCCCAACCTTTAGCTTGCTAGCCTAAACAAGTTGTCCACTGAGCTCCCACACAAACTATATCATGTGGAGATCCAAACTACATACAGGGTCAGAGCCATGATACCATCATGATTCTGCACCCCTGGTCCAATAAATGTTACCAACCCTGGACCTCTGAGCAAGGCCCTCAACGTTCATTGGACCAGGGGTGCAGAATCTTTACACTACCACACCACTCTTCAGCCCTGGTCCAATGAACGTTGAGGGCCTTGCTCAGAGGTCCAGGGTTGGTAACTTCTGATGGACTCGAGTTCGTCCAATGGGCTCAACAAAGATCTCGTGAGGACCATTTGCAGGAGCCTTTGATCTCTACATCGACTGCAGATTCAGAATGTTGTGTTGTGACTGTTTACCGAAATCAACACAAACAAACAGAAGTCTGACTTCCTGCCTCCACACACAGACACACACACACCATTGACGGGGCGGATGCTCAAAGTCGTCCCATCAGCGCTATTCAACTGCAACATCCCTCACGAGGTCACAATCCGAGCCACAAAAGCCAATGATGGCTCCGTTACTCGTCACAACCCCCTGGCCTCGCGTTAACCGTCGCCTCCTCCCGCGACATATTTACATTTTCAGCACAAATGGAAATCCAGCGATGGCACCGAGGGGGTAAACAGAGGCTGCCAGCAAACCACACAGCTGATTGAGCTCTTGTCTCATCTGATTACAGGTTTTATTTATCAGTTCAGAGCCGCTTGCGCCGAGCCTCCCGACTCTCCCGCGCTGCGGAGCAAAAGCTGAGCGACATTGCACTGCAATTCATTCATTAGCATGCTAATTACCTCCATTCACGGAAGAAATGCCCAGAAACACCCCGCTTCACTCGGCCTTCCTAATGTCAGATTGCTAAATCTATTAGGCGCAACCAACCAGGGCTGTCCAACCAGAGCTGTCCAACCAGGGCTGTCCAACCAGGGCTGTCCAAACAGGGCTGTCCAACCAGAGCTGTCCAACCAGGGCTGTCCAACCGTGTCGTCCGACATCGCCTACCAAACTTTAGGAACTAGTATGTATGTAGTAACCTCCAAATATGTAATAGCAGGGTTCCTGACATACGGCGTCAAGCACATACTAGAACTTCCCGACCAGAGCAGCATGTGCTCAACACTCTGTCGGATGCCCACTCCCTGTGCCTTCTACGTCTTCTGCCACCTGGCATAATTTATATGCCCCGCCCACTCTGCATATAGAGTGATAGAAGATAGGTAGTTTGGGTCAGAACACAGGGTTACACACAGAATCCCTGGAGCAATGAGGGTCAAGGTAACTTCAGTGTACTTGGGATTTGAACCCCCAACCCTTAGATTGCGATCCCAACACCCTTTCCACTGAGCCATCCCAGCCATCCTGGTCCAGTTCCTCTGAACCTAATCTCCCTCACTCCCTAGGGTGCCAAAGAGTGATGGAAACGCCCCCTAAACTTAAAGCTGGAGATCACTGCGGTTGGATTTCTGCTTGTTTACACAGTGTGGGCTTTTTGGCCGCACCGGAGCTCCTCCTGACGCTCTCAGGTCACGGGCGACAGATGGAGAACGCGGCGACTGCTATCGTTTCGGCTGATTACCTCGAATTGGCGGTGACACGTGCGATAAAAGGAGCGCGCGGCACGTTTGTGTCTCTCAGATGCTCTGCCTTGAGGTGCACACCGCGTTCAAAGGCTCGTGATTAGAAGGTAAGTGATGAGGACACTCCGGTGGCGGGAGACAGTTTTAGCGGCTGCTCGGGGAGGCTTGCTTGCTAAGCCGCAGCGACACTACAAAGCAAATTAGGGGCTTTCAAATCCTCCATTAATTAAAGTCAAAAATGTGAAAAAAGAAAATTCACCCCGCCGCCGCCCCCCGCCGTACACCTTTATCGAACTATGATTTTCTAAATCCCTTTATTCGAACCACAAGAGCCGCGCATTAACGCCAAAACAGTCCCGGTTCCTGAAACGTGAACAATAAAGGGAGGAAAACACGGTTTTATATCCCACCCTTGTGCCTTTGCGCCCCCCGATCACGCCTGGCTTCATGTTACAGGGCTTCGGGTGCAGCGCGGCCTGGAAAGGAGATTAAAGCGGAAATATGTCGCAGGCTACCCGGGGCTTAATGCCAGAGCTTTAGCGTGGCCACAGAGAGGCATAATCCCCTGTTGCCACGCCGAAGGAGCCAGTCAGAACTCGCGGGGTGGGAGCCGCTACGGAATGCGTTAACGGCGGCCCGACAAAAACTCCCGGGCCCCTTTCACTGGAGACGGTAGTGGCCTCGGCGCACGGATGGGTCGCACAGCTGCGGCGGCCCCCTAATCACTCCGGCGGAGGTTTTGCCGGCGGCGTTCTGAACCTGATTATAAGATCAGGAGCATCGTGAGATGATAATCATTTAATCCGCTCAGGACACACGAAGCCTGATTTCTGCAGCACCGCACACTTTTCCGGTACAAGACCCCCTAATGGAGGAAGGCGGTAAAGTGATGGGTGGAGGGGCAATTCGGAAGGTGGTGGTGCTGGGGGGGCGGGCAATGATCGGGGAGACACCTGCATCTGGAACAAACCTTTTTATTCCGAACGTGCGGTTTGCAATCGAGCGACGCACAACCTGTAATTACGAATAACAAACTGACGTGGAATTTCCTCGCGGGTTCCAACTGAACCAATGAGAATGGGGCTCTGCGTTTGATCCAACCAATCAGGAACCTAAAGCAGGTGGAGGAGACTGCAGCAGGAACTAAAGTCAATATATTCAGGACGGGCGGCACGGCGGCTTAGTGGTTTGCACGTTCGCCTCTCAGCGCTGGGGGTTCCTGGTTCGAATCCCGATCTGGGTGGAGTTTCCATGGCCTCCCCGTGTCCGTGCGGGTTTCCTCTAGGTTCTCCGGTTTTCTCCCACAGTCCAAAAACATGGATTTAAGGTAAATTGAATGCTCTAAATTGCCCCGTATAGTGTGTGTGTGTGTGTGATGTGTTGCCTGAGATGTTCTCCCCTGAATGGGCATGAGGAACCCCACCGCGACCCTAGTGGAGAAATAAGCAGAAGATAAAGGATGGATCTCCAGGACTGGGAGTCGACAACTATTGTGTGTGTGTGTGTAAGTGGATTGGTGTGTGAGAGTGTGTGCCCAGTGATAGATGGTTGTATCTGCCCAGCATCTGAAATGTTCTCCCCTGAATGGGCATATGGAACACCACAATGACCCTAGTGGAGGAATAAGCGGAAGATAATGGATGGATCTCCAAGATCGGGAGTCGACAACTGTTGTGTGTGTGTGTGTGTGTGTGTGTGTGTGTGTGTGTGTATTTGTGTGCGAGTTTGTACCCAGCGATAGATGTTCTCCTCTGGATGGGCATGGGGAACCCCACTGCGACCCTAGTGGAGGAATAAGTGGGAGATAAAGGATGGATCTCCAAGATCAGGAGTCGACAACTATTGTGTGTGTGTGTGTGTGTGTGTGTGTGATCTCTCCTCCCCAAACACAAGATAAACAGGAGTGTGTGTGAGTTTGAGAAGCTGCTCTGTAGCAGATTGAGCTTTATGCACAGAAGCAGAAGAGAACATCCTTTATAACGTGCGGCGCCATGCGGCCGTGGCGACGGGATCAAAGGGAGCACTTTACGCTGAGAACCCATCTGCTTCTGTGCACAGTAACACAACGGGGGGCCCGAAAACACAACCATACACGGAGCCCGCGCTCTGACCGTCACGGTGCTGAGGAGAGAGAGAGAGAGATGTAAAGTGAGGCCTCACGACACCTGACTGACGACTGGGTGGTGAGAACGCCCGAATATCCGCCCCGTCGCAACGGCGGTGGATAAAGACCCCCGTACCCCCCACATCCAAACCGCGGAACCCGGACGGCCGTCTGTAGCTGCGAGAGGAGTCCTAACAGCCCATTTGCGGGGCGGAACGAGGATCCTAATACTTTCCGACAGCTCCATCAGTCTGTCAGTCAGCGCTCGGCTTTAAACGCGGCACGTTGCGCGGCGCCGCACTCCCCAAGTCTGGGCCCAACGCCGCCGAGAATCTTCAAAGACACGTCGGAGGAGACGGATCCTCCCAGGCTCTGCTGACTGCGAGGAGTTTGTGAAGGGAAAACAAGAGCGGGAGAGAGAGAGAGAGAGGCAAGTCAACAGTGGATAAACGCCGGGGATGTTCCTTTCTCGTGAACCCGGAACCCGCGCGTGGCAGAACGAAGAAAAACAAACTCCCGCTCCTCTTTGTTTACCGTCTCGCAGCAGGAAGCGCACGTCGCACTCACACTGCTCGCGCTTCCTCTCTTCTCCGCGAGTGCGCGCCCGGTCGCTGCGAATGAAAGGCGAGCCTCTCTGCGCCCGCCGATAACCTGCGCCCTCGCTCGAGGCGCTCTCACCCCATAATCTGTCTCCGATCGCCTCGCCGTAGTCGGCTGAACCGATAAGGAGGTCGGGGTGGAGGCGCGGCGCGGCGCGGCGCGGCGGAGCAAAGCGCTGCAGATTAAATAAAAGGACAGGTTTCCGTCGGGACTGAAGGAGGTGATCGATCTCACGTTCAGAGTTTAAACAACAAAAACCAGGTGCATCACTGAACCGCGTGGCGTTGGGTGCCGTCTGTGGCACTGATCTCCGCTCTGTTTGTAAACGCTGGAGAGTGTGTGTGTGTGTGTGTGGA
This sequence comes from Xyliphius kryptos, assembly GCA_025769995.1. Lineage (NCBI taxonomy): Eukaryota > Metazoa > Chordata > Actinopteri > Siluriformes > Aspredinidae > Xyliphius > Xyliphius kryptos. The sequence goes on from JAOUQT010021956.1 coordinate 5,763, forward strand.
ACAAAAACATACCCACAAACACACTCACCCACCTACACGCTCACACAAACATGCCCCCCCACACACACGCCCACCTACATGCCCATACACACACACATGCCCACCTGCATGCCCACACACTCACACACACACACACACAAAAACACATGCCCACCTACATGCACAAACATGTCCAACTACATGCCCACACACACACACAAACACATACACCCACCTACATGCACACACACTCACATGCTCGCAAAAACACAAAGACACACACCAACCTACACACACCAACCTACACATACGTACATGCCTCCCCCCGCCCCATCCATAGTGACTGGTGTCTTTATTATCACAGACCTGCAGCTCGGTGGTTGTGCGTTTGTGTTGGCGGATTAATCAGACATGATTGTTGTGTGTGTTTCTTCAGTCCGGGAGGCAGAGGGCTGCGTCGCTCTGACCGGTTTGGTGCACCATTTAATAGCCCTGAGACGGGCCGGGTTGTGGAATCCCCCCCCCCCACCTCCCCCTGACCAAGGTGTGCCCTCGGAGGTGCTTGATAACGAGCGCCGGCTGCGGAGGTGCTACACAAAAACCCTCCCAATGAGAGACTGATAGAGTGTCACATCTACAAACGGCTGGAGTTCAGTTTCCAAGACAACGGCTGAGAACAAGTGCTCTTCATTACACTCGCTCTGAAGGGAACTGCGGAGGAGGCCACACCCCCCAAATCACCTTGAATGGACCCACAGAAGCGGCTGTAAGGAGGCGTGTGGGGAGACCCCCCTGCACACGGCGCCGGGCCCCGGCCCCTACATGCTGCTGCTGCTGCTGCTGTAACATGAAAAGGAGCCATAACGGTTCTGACACTCGCAGGTCGTGTCCTAATTCACCGCAACACAAAATATGTGGACACTGTAATCTATAGTAATGGAGGAAAGAAAGATATAAAGAGTCAGAAAACGGTGTCATGGGGTTGATCTGAGAGCGCCGGGCGGGTTCCACGTCTTCCTGCCCCCATGCCCGCCGTCTGCCCGCGTGTTTCCGACGTCCCCATCGCAGCGCTGGGCCGGCGTACCGTCATAGTCACCAAAGAACCCGTCTCACCTTCCAGCTAATGCTCCAATTTCCTTCCCATCCCTCGGCGCGAGGTGCCACGCCCCCAACGCCTTCTGCTCCGCCGCATTGGCTGGAGATTTCGTTTACTCCTCCCACTCCGCTTCATTTTATATAAAAACCAAAAGACGTGCGCCTTTTTAGCACCGACGTGACAAGGTGGCACGCCATGACGACGGGAAACAGCGCCACCACGCTCCTGACACAAACCTGCGTGAAATGCAGGAACATCAATGGAGAAGCTGTGATTCCTCTTTCTCTCGCCCCTTAGATCCAGCACTGAGGTCCGGACCCAGGTCCACCGCGGGAAGTAAAGCGGAACCTTGACCTGATTAAATTGGGCGCCTCCACTCACCTCACAAACTTCAGATTTGGCAGAGAGATATAGAAGAACCTCTACATTCATAGAGATATCTAAAATCCCCCAAAATTCCCACGGGGGACCCACCAGGGGACCCAATTCAAAATATGGGCCCTACTCTAATTGGGCACTTCCACACATCTTCAAATTTAGCAGAGATGTCCAGGATTGTTTCTACATTCATTAAAATATCAAAATTCCCAAAAATTCCCACGGGGGGCCCACCGGGGGAACCCAATCTGAAACACTTCCACTCACCTCACAAACTTCAAATTTGGCAGAAATATATGGGATAACCTCTACAGTCATAGAGATATTAAACATTCCCAAAAATTCCCACGGGGGGCCCACCAGGGGACCCAATTCAAAATATGGGCCCTACTCTAATCGGGCACTTCCACACATCCCACAAATTTCAAATTTGGCAGAGATGTCCAGGATTGTTTCTACATTTATTAAGATATCAAAAATTCCCCCGGGGCCCACCGGGGGACCCAATCCAAAATGTGCTTTGCAATGACTATTAACAAATGTCAGGGTCAGTCTCTCAAGTGAGTCACCGTAGCAACGCAAACTCCCTGATAAACGAGGTTTATCGTAATAATAATGAGGAGCTTCAGAACAGAACTCCCGAACTGAGCAGCTTTAGTCGCACAGCTAACAAAGTTCTACATCTTTGATCATTTAGGGACTCGACACTTTGGGGCCATTGTTGCCGTCGTCTCCTTGTTATGTTTGCGGAGAAAAAGAGGGACGTTTGACAGCTTCGCATCCCAGAATAATCTGAATCCGACTACCGGCTTTGAAGGATGTATGGAGACGTTCTCCACACGATCTTCAGTTTCTGTCTGAAAAAGAATAAATACAGACTCCAGTTCTAACGTTCAGTTCAGACGTGTTTCGCCGTCCAACGGCCTGGACATGGAAAGTCCACCCAGATCGGGATTCGAACCCTGAGAGGAAAACGTGCTAACCACTAAGCCACCGTGCCGCTCCGATCGAATTTTTATTTCTCTGACCGGTTCGATTTTTGACCCCCTGCCCCCCCCAATTAGATACCCCTCCTCAGGTGAGTCACATGACTACAAACACTGTATTATGTCTTACTAGTACACGCCGTGTTCTAACGTTTCCGCTTTTAGATGCTGTGTGAAAGACCCCATTATGTAGACCATTCTCCAAAAGCGCGAGGAATTCCAACGCCGCACAGTCATTACGCTTGGTTTCTTCGGCTTCGGGGAAGAGAAATTCCTCGATGTGAGCCAGCCAGTCGGCCGCTTTAAATCCCGAGTACTGAGATGCTAATGGCCTGTGGCTTTGAAGCAGACCTTCCATGTGGAGGATGTTTAATAATAAAAAGGTAAAAGCGGAAAGGGCTGATGAGAGAGCGCCATTCCCGCTGTTCCCTCGAGTCCCCGGCCGCGGACAGCCAATCACGAGTGAGGATCCTGTAGCTCGGGGCACGAGCACTCTTCGAGGAATGCTGTGCTTTTTTAACTCTCGGCTACCAAGAAACCAACAACCCTGCGAGGCTCCTGCTTTCCTGTTTTAACAGCCTCTCGCCGCCCTACTGCCCGGCCCGCCGGAACTGAATGGAGCGGTGGGGGGCGGTGTTGCATCGGTGCTGGATGTTTTTCCAGAGATTGGATTGGATTAGATTAGATGGGTTGGATTAAAGTGGCAAAACTCCTGACCTTGATATCATAACTATGACCTGTGGTTACCATGGTTACCAGAAAGTGCTTCGTGGCTATAAAACGGCGTCTCCTCAATCCAATCAGATGTTCACGATGATCTTAAGAAGCCTTTGAATGTTTAGTCCCGCCTACAGTCAGGATCACACAATCGGCATACAGGAGGAGGAGATCAAAGCGCCTCCGAACCCGTCATCCTGAAACAGAGGCTCTCAGACAACAGAGTCCTGTGGTGCGAGGACACAAAGAAACAAAGATGAGAGCGACATGAAAGATGGCCACCTGTCCTCTGTGCTGCTGAGACTCCAGACGGAAGAGAAAAAGAATACCTGAAAACTTTTGCGTCGCTTCCGTCCTGAATCCGGCGTCTGATTTGCACCCTGCAGTACTAATGGAGAAGATCGGGTATCTGAACCGTGTGATTCCAGACACGGTGTGATGGGTGGGAGGCAGGATCGGGGACGACGATCGGAAATAGCTGCATCCAAATCCCATACTAGCCTCCACATCCAGCAAGTCGCCATCGTCCACCACCCATCAGTGGCTGCTCTGTGGCGGTCCTGATCTTCTGAGAAGATACAAACTGAATTCCAAAAAACATTTCAATGGACAAATATGTTGATTCAAAATTTAGTGTCAACAAATCCCAAAAAAAGTCGGGACAAGTAGCAATAAGTGGCTGGAAAGAAGAAATTGAACAAATAACCAACAGCTGGAAGACCAATTAACACTAATTAGGTCAACTGAGAACATGATTGGGTATGAAAAGCGCTTCTTAGAGGATCAGTGTCTCTCTGAAGCCAAGTACTAAGAAATTCACCAATTCATTGATTGCCACCAATACCAGGATTGTGTTACCCAGCGTACAATAGCAAAGACTTTGAAGTTCTCATCATTAACCGTGCAGAACATCATCAAAGGATTCAGAGAATCTGGAACAATCGCTGTGCGTGAGGGTCAAGGCCGTAAAACTCTACTGGATTCTCGTGATCTCCGGGCCCTTAAGCGTCACTGCACCTCAAACAGGAATGGGTTCAGGAGTACTTCCAGAAAGCATTGTCAGTGAACACAATCCACCGTTCCATCAGCCGCTGCCCGCTGAAACTCTACAGTGCAAAGAGGAAGCCATTCCTAAGCCCCACAAGCTCAGACGTTTGCACAGGGCCAGGGGTCTTTTAAAATGGAGTGCGGCAAAATGGAAGACTGTTCTGGGGTCCGATGAGGCACGACTTGAAGTTCTTTATGGAACACTGGGACGCTGTGTCATCCAGACCAGAGAGGACAAGGAAAACCCAAGTTGTGAAGCCTGCATCACTGACGGTATGGGTTGGCATGAGTGCTTGTGGCCTGGAGAGAATGCAGAGAACCATGTTCAGGTTCTAGAACAACATCTGCTCCCATCTAGACGTCTTCTCTTTCAGGGAAGACCTGCATTTTTCAACGAGAGATAATGCTAGATCTCGTTCTGCAGCATGAACATCATCATAGCTACGTTGGAGAAGGATCCGGGTTCTGAAATGACCAGCCTGCAGTCCAGATCTGTCCCCTATAGAGAACATTGGTGCATCATAAAGAGGAAGGTGCGACAAAAATGGCCCAAGACGATTGAACAGTTAGAGGTCTGAATTAGACATGAGAACTTGAGGAACCGGTCTCCTCTGTCTCCAGACGTCCCCCAGAGTGTTGTTAGAAGAGCGTGGGACGCCACACAGTGGTAAAAATGGCCTTGTCCCAACTTTTTTGGGATTTGTTGAAGTATTTTCCCCTTAAAACGATACATTCCATCCGTTTTACCTTTTGCTCTGTGATGTGGGTTCTGCTCTGAATAAAAGATCAGATGTTGGCACCTCCTCATCAATGCATTTGGTTTTTATCCCCAATTTGTTTAGCGTCCCAACTAATTTGGAATCCGGTTCGTACCAGAGTGGGCTACAGAGATTAAATACAAAATGTAGTTCATCTATCTGGTAGGTGGAGCTGTAGGTGGAGCTGTAGGTGTAGTTTTCTCAGCACAGCTCCGATCAGCACTTTGAAGAAGACGTTCTTTGAGTTAACACATCTCACCGCCGTGCTGGATGTTACCCAGCTGGATCGCCCGGGCTTCAAGGAAGCGTTGGCTCCTGTCGTCTCGCTCGGGAACACGGAGGCCTCTTCTCTCAGACTTATTGAAGGCTGTGATTTCAAGTAGTTCAGACGACTCTTATCTGCTCTCCACTGCCATCCATCACAGGCGTAGAAGGACCTACTCATTCAGATCCAAATAACAGGCGGTGTCAAAGCCGAGCACCATAATCATAGTTTTATTTTGCGGACAGAATGATGAGACGTCGACGGATGCCGGAGAAAGTCGTTCAGAGAGGCTCGTGCTTCGATAGGGGTGGGAGGGCGCTAAAGTGGAGTACTGGGACACTATTAAGGGGTTAGGATGGGGGAGCGGGGACATGTTTCGTTAAAAGGTAGTCGTAACGCTTATTGAATAGAACTGTGGAGGGCGGTGTTGAATGAACACGCTGCTTTCTGACGTTTTTCCTACGAGAGTCGCCGGAGGTTCCCCATGCCCATCCAGTGGAGAACATTTCGGGCGCTGGGCAGATAGACCCAGAACAGGGAGCCAATCCATCACTGACATGTAGATTGATTCGTCCATACATTATCTTCCACTTCTGAGGGTCGCGGTGGGGATCCCCATGCCCATCCGGGGAGAACGTCTCAGGCGCTGGGCAGATACACCCAGAACGGGGTGCCAATCCATCACTGGGCACATACACACACTATACAGGGCAATTTAGAGCATTCAATTTACCTTAAATCCATGTTTTTGGACTGTGGGAGGAAACC
>JAOUQT010021967.1:0-11755 GCA_025769995.1 Xyliphius kryptos
AACTGCAGTACCATCAACCTGTAGCTGCCACTACGAGTGGAGCTCCATTTTAATTATTGATGTGGAGTTTTGTATAAAAAACACCGTGGTGCGTCATTTTTACACAAATGTGCAGATTCAGGACGAGTCCCCCATTTGATAAAGCTGGAATTGAGAGCTCTGTTTACACCGCTGCAGCTTCTCGTTAATCTGTGACCTGCTGACTGTCTGCTCACATGTTACATTATCATCATCCTCATCACTGATCTCCCTGCATCAGGTTCAGACCGGTTCACTACGGTTACATTTTGGTGATGAAGGGGTATTATTGATGGAAACCGGGAGAGGAATTCACCCGCCACAACTGAAATGAAATGTTCCAGATTTTAGGTTATAATTTATTAATTTATGCAAATGAGCAGGTGTCCTTGGATCTGTGTGTTTGTTTGTGTATTTGAATTTGTGGGTGTGTGCTTTTTTGTGTTTGTGCCTGCTTGTGTATTTGTGCATATGTGCTTAGGGAATATGAACATGCTGAAGTTTTTTAGTCTGCAGTTGTGTGTCATTGTAATAAATCATGGTAGCATCTCTGAAGATGTCAGCGCAGCATCCAATTTAGACCAGACTCCAAAAAGATGAGCAGATCAGCTGGACTGTTCCAAAACGACCAGACTGAACAGCATGACTTGCGTTATGCCCCAGTGACTCCACCATGTGCTTCTGTGTGTGTGTGTGTGAAGCCAAAGATGATGCGCAGATTTAACTGCTCAAATTCACATTTGTATTTTTTTTTTATTTTCTATTTTTTCTAACCCAGATATTAAATAAGAATTTAAATGATTTACATTTTGTGGATTTTAAAGTCATTTTTTTGTGATGTTTGACTACTGATGGAGTAACTGTACTCTGTTAAACACATAGCTGCTGCTGCAGCAATACGATACTAATATGCTATTTAGGTCAAGATACAATATTACTGAGCTGCTTTATAAATGATTAGCTGAATAGCCGTGCTGCACTACAGTGGAGAACCCGATAACGGTGTGAAAGCTAAAGGACAATTGTTTTTGAATGAGTGATGGCTTTGGAGTTGATATATTCGATTGTATTATAAATGAACGTATTATGCAGTGAGGTTTGGGGCAAGTATAAATCTGAAATGAATATGTGGCATGAATATAGTGCGAGTTGGGACTACGGTGTCCACGCGGTTGCTTTCTTACAGGAATTTATCAGTTGGTATTCCAAGGACACGATGAGGACTGACAAAGTTTCCGCTTTTTAGGTACCTGGAAAGCGGGATTATTAGTGATGAGTCAATGGGGCCCTGCCGTTTATACAGAAGCCAAAGCCCTTAGTGACTCACTAATTCTCCTACTTTCCGAGAACTGAAACTTGGCACCATGATTCCCTATCATGTCCTTGGAAAAACGAATAGGTTCTCACTTTCCTGTTTGTTGTTTCCTACAGTCACTATCACCATCAAACGCAACACCTCTGATGGATTGGGGTCTTGGTGAGCACCTACAAACCTGAAACTTGGCTCTGTCATTCCATATCGTGTTTTTGGAAAACCTACTAATAATAAGAAGGCAACCGCGTGGACACCGTAATTCCAACTCACATTATTTTCATTCCCCATTTTCATTTCATATTTTGAATTGCCCCAAAACTCACTCTATAATATGTTCATTTGAAATATATAAATTCCAATATTTGCAGTCTCTGTTCTAGTTCATGTTGTATTCATGTTTTTGGACTGTGGAAGGAAACCAGAAAACCCAGAGGAAACCCACACGGACATGGGGAGAACATGGAAACTTTACCCAGATCGGGATTTGAACCAGGAATCCCCAGCGCTGATATAGATGTAATTAAGGTCAGGGCTCAAGTTCTTCCAATGCAGACTCACGTAGCCAAAAATATATGTAGTACAGTCTCGCTTAAAATGGGTGTGGCTAACTTCTTAATTTCCTACAACTGTGGCAGCGGAGCTCAATTACAAACATCTGTTGATATAATAAACAGTTTATGGCTTTTGTTCAGTTGCACAAACCCTCACTTCAGGTTGCCCTGCGTCTTTCCCACGACAAGCTCCGCCCATTCTTGTGGTCTCTGTCCACATCGCTTTGCACACAGTCGTATTTTTAGTGCTTTAAAAACAGGAGATGGTTCACCAGACCGTCTAAATGTGATCCAGGTGCAGGTGATGTCTTTTTGTTTAAAAGGAAGGTAAATGATCGATTAATTTTCAGCATGGATTCATGTGGATGAATCTTTTCAGCTCAGATAATAACAGTAATGACGGAAAGTTGGCGGATGCCACAGCTGTGTCTCTCTCTTTTTTTTCCTCTCTCTCCACACACGTGCACCCTGCTGTTAAGCCAAGACCTCGCGTGGGGTTAATGCCAAAAGCTACAAGTTCCATATCAGAGATGAGTCTGTAACCATGACAACACAGTAAAACCCTTAGCTCAGCCTCTATAAACCAGTGAGGATAATCTGTCTCTGTGTGAGGTGCACACACTCACACACACTTGTCCTACACACTTTAATGCCCAACAGCCATTATTTTTTCCATTAGTTCCTTTTGTTTGTGCGTTTCGTCTGTCCGTTCTTTAAGGCTGATGCGATGCACAGGAAGGTGCAGCTGATACACCTCCACCCCGCATCATTTAAACCCCATTCATCCGGAGCAGTAAACTTGTGCTTTTGTGTTCAAAGTATAATGGTATTTGCTGTGGGGTGTGGTTGCTTTGTGGTTAGGATGTTGGGATGGCAAAATAAGACTTGTGGGTTCACTGAAGCTACCAATGTTGGTCCTTCAGCTAGACCATTAATCCTTCACTGTTCCAGGGGGCGCTGTATATAGATAAAAGTGTGTGCTTAATGATCAAATGTAAATGGTATATGTGCGTTAGAAAGGGTTTACTTTAGTCACTTCAAAACCAGGTGCATTTCAGCTAAAGTCCCATCCTGACGATGAAACGCTAAGGAAATGAGTTCATCCTTTGTTTCATCACAAACATGTTGAGACCTGATCTGAGCTCAGCTGTTTTTGCAAAAACTAAAACGAAGTCCAACGATATGGGACCACAAAAGGCAGTCACACACCTGTGTACTTTGGCCTTCTTCCCCAGCGTTGTGTGTACTTATTATATAGCTTCGATTTCCAGTTGTGGATTACAATGTGGATTGTGTTTAATGCTTTGTCTTTGATTGTGCAGCCCGTTTCGGGTTCCAGCTCAAACTGCTTTAGTGCACGTCCATCACTTCAGGCATGATTAACATTTTAGAGCACATTTTAAACAAGATGTGATTGCGGCCGTGCACCGGTTTGTAAATGGTGTGTGTGTGTTCGTGTGAGTGTAAGTGCTTCTGATACTGTGCTGTAATAAATGTGCTATTGAGCGGAGTTAATGTGCTTTATTTCTCTGACCTGTGGAGTGTTCCATAGCGATCTACCGACGTGCACTGATCACCGTATTGGGCATGCCTGCATTACAGCATTTTGCAGATGGTTTTAATCAAGTGACCCGCAAGTATCAAGTGATTTAATGGTTTTTGTCATAGCAAAAGGTCAGCCGGATTTCTGGATCAGTGCCATCTGGATTACTTTTGGACTGATAAAGTTGCAGTCCTGCAGGATGAACTCTAAAGTATTGAATTTATATTATTTTTCTAATTGTTGAAAACGGACACCTGATCTTTATATACATGTCTACATGGCTGTTTTACATTGTTGATGCTGAGCCCACTCAAGGAGGAGGAGTTATAAACTGAGCCTTGGTCCTCACTAGGTTTCTTCCTGAAAAATAACATATCAGGGAGGTTTTGTTTCTTCTTCTTGACTCTTTGGGGATTTAGGTTCATAATGTTGGTCCACTCCTTGCTGGTTAACCTCAGTGACATGTCCATGACTGTAACAATACAAAATAACACTTTCATTTGTGTATGCAAGTTTCTGTGTTTGATGTGTCACATGAACCCCTTCCCACTGAAAAAAAAGTGAAGTTGAATCCAAAATGCTGGCTTTGCAGATGACACCATGGGCGTAACCCGGCCTTAATTATTTTGCCCCTCCCATGTACTAATATGCCACAAACGGTAAGGCCATATCAACAACCACTTCCATTTTATCAGGGTGTATGCATACTTGTGGCCCACCCTGTATTTCAAATTAAATGTATTATTATAGAGTAAGGTTTGGGGCAATTAAAAATCTGAAATGAATATGTGGAATAAATATAGTGTGAGTTGGGACTACAGTATCCACTCGGTTGCTTTCTTACAGGAATTTATCAGTAACTTTTCCAAGGACATAATGAGAAATGAGTGAGCCAAGTTTCAGCTTTGTGGGTACTCAGAAAAACCCTGATCTGACACTTAATTTTCTCTAAGGACATGATGGTAAATCACAATGCCAAGTTTTAGCCATGTAGGTATTTGGGAAGTGGGAGAATTAGTGATGAGTCAATGAGGGCTAGGTTTCTTCCTGAAAAACAACACATCTGGGAGTTTTTTTGTCTTGACTCATGTTGCTTCGGCTGGCTCTTTGAGGAGTCAGGTTCATAAAGTCAGTCCACTTCTTGTTGGTTAACGTCTGTGACTTGTCCATGGCTGTGACAATAAGAAACTAATCAATAACACTTTTTTTTTTTTCTTTGTGCAAGTTTCTGTGTTTGTCACATGAACCCCTTCCCATTGAAAAAAAGTGAAGTTGAATCCAAAATGGTGGCTTTGCAGATTTACATTACATCATTTTGCAAATGCTTTTATTCAAGTGAAACGGGTCAGCCATGATGCAGTGCCCCTGGAGCAGTAAGGGTTGGGGGCCTTGCTTAAGGACACATTGGCATCTTCTTGATGTGCTATGGGTTTGAAATCCCAACCTTTAGATTAAAAGCCCAACACCCCTGACTGCTGAGCTTCTCTGTTAAATAATTTGGTCTCTTTGCCCAAACTTTCAAAACATTCAATCTTAGAACTTTTTGTGTAAAGTCTGGATAAAAAATAGATGTTAGTGCTTTGACTTTTTTTTTTCCTGAAGAGAAAAAAGGAATGTGACACAGTTCGTGTCACTGGCATCCCTCTCCCTATAGTGACCCATTGCTGCCGACTTGGTATCAGCAGCTTTTTCTTGTTTGCTTTTTTTTTTTTTTTTCCTCTTTAAGTGCTTGAAAACCTATTGATTTTGAACTTCAGATCTTTCTTCTTTTTTTTTTTCTTCTTCATCTTATTGTTTTTCCTCGGATAAAACGCTTTGGGCTTCCAGACCGTAAGTCCCACAGACACCAAATTTGGAGAGTAGGTGCAGCTAGTGTGCATTTTCTCCAATAACAAAAATCACAACGATTGGCACTATAGTACTGCAAAATGCGTTTGGGCTTCCAACAGCAAGTATTTATTTTTGTTTGTTAGCAGCCAGTTGCCGTTATACAGGAGCGCAGGTGGCGTGCAGTGCATAAACAACATATAGACAGACAAAGTTTGTTTAAGTTCCTACTTTTTACCCAGAATACACAGACCGGCCGCTTTGTTAGGAACAATTAATACACCTGTGTGGACTCATTAAGAGGAACTTCCTTTTTGGTCCAATTGTGTGTGTGTGTGTCTGTTAATGATCTCATTCTAAAAACCATGTTTCACGTTCCATACAAAACCTCAGTGAGCATCAATGCTCCAACCTCAATAAAACCATTCCTCATCAGTGGTCTGACGTTATTACAGCGAGCTGGCGGGAGAAGCGCCTGTGTTCCGAGTTGGTTCCTCCTCATCAGTCACTCAGGACCGTTATAATAAATTGTTCCCTTGATTATTTTTAGGTCTCGGTGATGGACACAGTTCCTCTCGTGTTTATCTTTTATTCTCAGCAACTTCCTTTTTTTAATCTCATCCCCATTTTGTTTGCGGTTTTTTTCGTGTCACTTCCTTTTTGGGGGATGAGTGTGCCATCTTCAGCCTCTCGAATCTGTCCCGCTCCTGTCTCATTTTGACGTCCAACGTCCTCCTCCTGTACATCACTCAAGAACCATTTTTAGTATGGTTTCAGCCTTTTGTTCTTACAAAAAAAATTGCATGTATATTAAAAGAAAACTATAAAAACAACTAGGGCTGCAACTAACAATTATTTTAATAACTGTTTAATCCATTGCTTTATTTTTTCGATGGATAAATTAATAATCAGATAAAAGGGAAAACATGACAAAATTAAAGATTTTAATGAACAAACTTTGTAATACTGAAGACACCACTGTTATTATAAAAGTGTTTACATGAAGAATATCTGTATGTATTTGTATTATATTTAATAACAGTACATTTACATTCAATCATTTAGCAGATACTATTATCCAAAGCGACTTACTAATTAGATGACTGTGTGTATAATGTAAATATACATTTAGCTGTGACTTGCATTTACACACAATTACATTTACACACAATGCCAAAGTCAGAAAAGGCTTTAAAAAAGGCTTTAAATGTTTAATTTTAGAAATGTTTGGATTGATTATTATTATTATTATTATTATTATTTTTCTCTCTCTCTCTCTATTTTGAATGTTAGAACTGGCACCACATTTAAGGTGGACTGGAAATGTTACTAAATACAAAAGGGATGTAAAAGTGCTAAAAATAAGAGGTCTTGTTGAACTACTGTAGCAGGCTGTAGTCACACTGAGTGTGAGAGAAAATTGCACTTGTCAGTAACAGTTGCTCGACATTTAAATGCATCTTTACTGTTCTTGTGTGGATATATGTTGAGAGTTCTTTAAATTGAAGTGCATTACAAATTAAATGTAATATTATGGTGGTTTCCTTTCCTACATGTTATATTTCATTGTGTAAGGTTATATTGCTGACACTTCAATTTATGTGTCATAATCCATCAGCCCAGGGGTAATAAAGCAATCAGCTACGAGAGTGCATGGCATTATTGTAAATAAATTAGACACGATGCGTACCGTAGTACAGTTCACCTCTTTCCTATAATTTATTCACAATAATGCACAAACTCGTGTCTTAATGCTTACCAACACACTACAAAAAAAAACAAGGTTTGATTCATAAATGCATTTATTAAAAGCGAAATTGCTAATAATCTGGTCTTCCACGATGTAATCTGGTCCAGTTTTTAAAGTTAATTCTGATTGCTGAGTAACACGTTTCTGTTTTATCTAACAATCACATACTGCCATCTACTGGTCAATTTACAGAATACAGTTTTTAGAAAAACATTGAGAAAATAATGTATTGTATATCACGCATTGATAAGAAGTGTGTATTATTGTCAATGATGTGACAGCGGTACCAATGGTTCAGCCAATCAGATTTAAGGACCGGAGTTGCACGTTTTATAAGGAGGGTTAAGGGACTTGGGCCTACATTGTCGACTTTGTGCAAATTTATGGCTTAAATCTCTTTGTGTGTCGCTTTACAGCCCAACCATCAAGACACACCCTAATAATAATAAGGAATTATTCCAGTATTTTGAGACTGTACATTATTGTTACATTGATGGTCGTGCACTATCCAGTGTTACCCTCGACCTATTTAACTGCTCATTTAATCTCATCATTTATTTACTCATCTTATCCTGGCTTTTCAGCTTCTCCTTATCTCTGTTTCTCTTGTCTCTCTCTCTCCACCTTTCTTTGTCTCGCCTCTCCGTGATGAGTTGACCTCATAGTCTTGTGCCTCCCTCAGGCTTTATGACTGGAGCTAAATCCAGACTGTGATTCTACTGGGCTCATTAGTCTGCAGCCATTCCTGATCCAGGATCTGAGGAGTAATGGACACAGATCCTCAGTTACATCCCTGTTAAATTAAGACCCAGAAGGGTATCATGACAGCACCCCAAAAAAAACTCCGTTCTAACTCTCTTTAGATTTTTGCTACAAGGTTTTGAATGTAAAGAAATTATTAAACCGGTAGTTCCGCTCCTTGATTTTGATTGGTTTAGCTGTTAGTCCAACGGTAATTAACAATAATGCACACCTCTGAGAGCTTTACATTTGTATCGTTGCGTTATATAAAATACATTATTTTATCTATGTTTTTTTTAATAAACTGTTCAGTAATTTGCCCCACTAGATGGCAGTATTTGATTGTTGGAGAAACTGGGTATCTGTTACTTAGCAGTCATCATTCCCTTTAAAACCCGGACGAGATTATGTGGCGGAATGACAGATTATTATATTTTTCTTTTAATAAACGCATTATTGTGAATAGATCACTGGAAAGTGGTGTAACTGTACTCTGCAGAATTTAAATCTATTGACATGCTTTTTATACACTTTAAACAATATAATCTAATTTCAGTTTATAATCTTCTGCTTAATTCTATAGCAGGCTTTAAGGTCACCCCACCAGCGGATACATGTTATGATGCACAGTAGGGCTGGGACGATATGGTCTAAAATCACTATTGTGATATATTGAGCAGTTCAACTTGATAACGATAAACGGATGATGATTTTAATACACAATTCCCTTTTTATTGCCATGTATTTATGTGACTACCCTACCCAGCCTCTTAAAGGAACATGAACATAGCCGACAAAAAACAAAACTACTTTTCTTTTAATTTTTAAGTTACTGATATGAGCAAAATGACATCAGTTTATCGACATAAATTTCGATATAGGTAAATTTTTCGATATATCAGCCAGGCCTAATGCACAGTCACTATAGAAACGCCATAGCCCTTACTCACTCATCATTAATTTTCCCGGGTTCCTACGTTTTGATTGTTCGTTTGTTATCGCCATAAAATGCCACACCTCAGATGGACTGGAATGGATTGGGGTCTTGGCTAGTACCTACAAAACTGAAACTTGGCTCAGTCATTCCTCATCGTATCTTTGGAAAATCTACTGATGATAAATTCTTGTAAGAAAACAAAGTCCCAACTCGCACTATATATATTCCACATAGACATTTTTAATAGCCCCAAACCTCACTCTACAATACGTCTATTAAAATATATAAACTCAAAAGCCATTACTCATTCAAAAACGGTTGACTTTCACGTTGTTAGGAGGCCACTGTAGCGCTGCATGGATATTTCGCTGTTTGTCAGCTGATGTAACGAGACTTTGCACTGTGTAATTATTTAACTACAAATTAGAAGGTTAACTAAAGTGGTCTAATGTGTGCTATGTTCCATCCTCAGGCCCTGGCATCACATCGAGGATATCTTCTTACTGCACGCACTCCTGCAAAGGTAACACAACACACATGCACAGTCTGACTCACACATCACATATTGATTCCCCCCCACCCCCCACCCCTTCTGCTCACCTTTTTTCTCCCTCTATGTCTACAACCTGTGTGTGTGTGTGTGTGTGTGTGTGTGTGTGTGTGTGTGTGTGTGTGTAAAGCAGAGAGATTCTTTTTGCTTTAGGCAGACACTGGAATGTCTGAGTGAGTGCTGTTACATTCTTTGTGTCTGAATTTGTGTGTGTGTGCACATGCTCTGTGCCATGTCTGTAACTCCAGGCCTGTGTGTAATGTCATGTTTGGAATTGCACAGCGAGGCTGATTAATAGAACACCTGATGCTTCTGCGCACTGTAGAATTCCAAAATCACAGACTATTTATGAAGTCAGTTCCACTTTCTGCTGTAGGAAGAACCCACCGCTTGCCCTCAATATTATGGATCAGTGGCTAAAAGCAGATTATTAACACAGAATAATTGCCTCATGTATGCTATTCCTGCTTCTTTGCTTGTAGGTTTAATTTCCCTCCAGCTGATTTGAATAAGAAAAGAAAATACATATGTTTTAGTACAGGATTGGGATCAGAATTTCTGATTTACACTTTTTAACATTCACCTGCTTCTTTATAAGCTTGTTGCCCGTTTTATGACTTATGTATGTGCTACATTTAGTGATGATCAAAAGTTTGTAATCCCATTAAAGCCAGGGTATGGCAGTCAAGACCCTCAAAGTCTTCTATGAATGTCTAACAATCTCTGAATCACAGACTGATGGTAATAATATTTTCTTCATGAATACTTAAAAAGTCCAAATGCTCTGTCTGCTTTCTTTCAGAATGTTTTCCTCGATTGCGACGCGTCCAGACATGTATTTACTTATTAGAGCATTTAGCCAATCAAATTTCAGCATTTTTAGTTGTCAGGTTTTGCTGCCCCCTGTAGCATTAATAAGTAACGGGGGGGGGGGGTCCCCATTCTTATTCAGGAGAGAAAGTTTCGGACACTGGGCACACAATCATACACTATAAAGGGGAAATTTAGAGCAGCCAATTAATCTTAAATCCATGTTTTTGGACCGTGGGAGGAAACTGGAACTGACAGGCGGACATGCTAACCACTATGCCACTTATTAAGAATATCATCGATATAAATCCATATTTATAAAGAGAGGAGATTTGTGAGGACCTGAGCGATGGAGTCGTTGATGCTGAACGGGGTTAATAACGAGGGTAAACTGTGGTCTGGTGTGTTTTTCAGGTGGAGCAGACTTTCAGCTATTTGGAGATTCAGGGCATCGCGTGTATCAAACCCACACAGGTAACCTATCAGACCGCAAAAGAGATTTTCTACAGCGAGCTGATTATGCGTTATTAATGTGCTGTAGTAAAATTCTCTCACATGTTGTTAGTATAGTGGACCCCTGTCTCATTGTACGCTTTGATTGTTCTGTCTGGCTGGCTCGCAGTTCATGGTGGAGTATGAACGGGGTCAGATTTCACTCAAGATGGCGTCCACTGAGGAAGCGAACGAAGTGGTGGCTCATATAGGAAGCTGTATGCAGAGAATCTTTCCGGGCTTATCACCTGTGTGAGTAGTGAGGTCATACAAGTCTGAATTAACCTCTAGAGAAATGACCAGCTCCTGATCTTCTCTTCCATTGTTTAGTAAAGTGATGAAAAAGTTAACCATGGAACCTGTGGATCGCATCGCCACCGTCCAGACCTTTTGGGAAACTCAGAGTCCGGCCGATCCCGGTCCCTGTGGTAGGAGTCTTGTGATATTCTATTGCATGGGTGTGGGGGGGGGGGGGTATGATTTACAGAGTTACGTACGTTTTTGTAAAAACAAACTTATTCATGCCTTAATATCCCGTTGAAGTCTAACTCAGCTTTCTTTTATCTACTACAACATTTACATAAAATTAAATTTGAATAAAACAAGCTTACCTCTTCAGTGTTTCAAATTAGAATATACAGTGTGTTGTTGCGCTCCTTAAATCTGATTGGCCGAGCCATTTCTCCAGCCGTGACATCATTGACAATAACTCACATCTTTGACCACTTCACATTCATACATATAATATAAACTACATTTTTTCCCCCAAACTGCATTTTGTAATTTGGCCACTAGATGTCAGTATGTGATTGTTAACAAAACGGAAATCTTTTTAAAAAACGAACTGGATTATGTCGCAGAAGGTGAGTTTTACTATCCATTTTGCTTTGAGGCAACGAGTTTATGAATCAAACCTTGTTTTTTTATTATAGTGTGGTAACCGTTTAGTGGTAACCGTTTTAAAAAGCAATAAGGCACTTCAGGTTGTGCATTGTTTTGAATAAACCACGGGAAAGAGGTGTAACTGTACTCCGGTGGTGCGCCGTGCCTAATAACTCTTTCCCGTGTTTTTTTTTATAATAATGTACTTCCACTTGTACCTTATTTACCTTAAATTCATGTTCTCGGACTGTGGGAGGAAACCGGAGAACCTGAAGGAAACTCCACCCAGATTGGGAGGCGAACATGCTAACCACTAAGCCACTGTGCCGCCCCATTATT
>JAOUQT010021976.1:0-11755 GCA_025769995.1 Xyliphius kryptos
CCCATGCTCCCCTGACCTCAACCCCATTGAGAACCTCTGGAGCATCATCAAAAGGAGGGTCTATGATGGCGGGAGGCCATTTATTATTTTAAATATACTCTTATCGTGGGCTGTTTTTTCCTAAACCCTTCAGTTGGACTCTAAAAGTTGATGTCTGGAAAATTATAATGACTGCATTTCATATAGAACATTCTGGAAAATCGGAGAACATTTGGAACACGGGGTATGTCCTCGACCCGTTTTCGCTCTGAGGTACGCAGTGTGTTGGATGCTCTCCAGTGATACCGTTCACTCGTTCTGTTCCTGTAGGTAACTTTGAGCTCGTCAGTCTGCTGTTGGAACGGGGGGCCGACCCCCTGGTGGGAACCACGTACCGCAATGGTATCTCCACTGCTCCACACGGGGATATGAACTCCTTCAGCCTGGCAGCGGCGCACGGTCACAGGTAGGGCACGCCGGCGGGGGCATCTTATCTTCTTCTTAAATCTGATTGGCTGAGCCATTCGATATTATTGACATAATGCACACTTCTGAGCACTTCCGCGTTTCACCCTTTGTTATCCAGGGGGCGCCACAGCGATGAACTCCCATATTGGCATTGGCCAAGTGTTTTATGCTGGACCCCCTCACCCTCCACCGGGTTCGGTCCGCACAGCCTGTAGGGGCAATTTAGAGCAGCGTTTTGTTTGGAAACCGGAGAACCCAGAGGAAACCCACGTGGACACGGGGAGAACATGGAAACTCCATCCTGATCGGGATTCGAATCGGGAATCCCCGACGCTGAGAGGAGAACGTTCTAACCACTCCACCACCGTGCCGCCGTATCAGTGCGTGATATACAACAAATTATTTTAAATCATAAATCACGGTGGCTGAGTGGTTAGCATGTTCGCCTCTCAGTGTAAGGGATCCAGGTTCCAATCCCAGTCTGGGTGGAGTTGCCATGTTCTCAAGTGGATTTCCTCGCAAGTTCTCCAGTTTCCTTCCAGAATCCCAAGACATGAATGAATATAAACAGCGAGCCGATTCACGATGAGCATTAAACCCGTTGCAGCCGTTTTTTAAGAACGGCGTTGTGTAATTTGGCCACTAGATGGCAGTATTTAATTGTTAAAGAACCCAGTATCCTGTTACTCCTCGATCGGAATTCACTTCATAAACCGGACCAGGGTGGCACGGTGGCTTAGCGGTTAGCACGTTCTCCTCTCAGCACTGGGGTTTCCTGGTTTGAATCCCAATCTGCGTGGAGTTGCCATGTCCTCCCCGTGTCTGCGTAGGTTTCCTCCGGGTTCTTTACAGGTCCTGGTTCTTTTTTTTCCCCGTTTTGTTTAAGTCTATTTTGTTTTCTCAGAGCGGTAGAGAACCGCGAGACCATCGGTACCCGACCTCATCATGAATGTGTGGGATAAAATAAAAAGCACTTGTTTTTTTCCTACAGGAATGTGTTTCGCCGCCTCCTATCCCAGTCAGAGAAGGGGAAGGGGGACGTGCTGTCCCTGGAGGAGATCCTGGCAGAAGGTTCGGAGGCGGGCGAGAGAGGTTCTCTGCATATGGAGACGGTTCGGAGCAGCAAGGCCAAACTCAGAGCTCTAAAGGAGGCCATGTACCACAGCTCAGAACACGGCCATGTGGACATCACGCTGGACGTACGCAGTCTGGGTTGGTACCTCCATCGTCATCAGAAAAATGACTCTTCTTCTTGAACCTCTTTGACTTCAGACAAAATTCCGGTAGCGGCTGAAAGCTGGGACGTTAGAGACTTTTGGTCCGAATTACTGCAGTAATTAAACGTCTAAAAGTAATCTGTAAAACAAATGTTGATGGAAAGCCTCCGTAAGCAGGTGGAGGGTAAAGCCACAAATCTGATCAAATGTATTTTTAAATTTGATTAAAAACAATTAAATATAAGCTCTTTATAGTGTTCTTTATAAAAAGGATGGTGGCTTAGGAGTTGGCATGTTCTCCTCTCAGTGCTGGGAATTCCTGGTTCGAATCCCGATCTGGGTGGAGTTTCCATGTCCTCCCCATGTCCGCATGGGTTTTCTCCAGGTTCTCCGGTTTCCTCCCACATTCCAAAAACATGGATTCCAGGTAAATTGAATGCTCTAAAAATTGCTCCGTATAGTGTGTGGCTGTGTGAGTGAGTGTGTGCCCAGCAATAGATTGGCGACTAGTCTTGGGTGTATCTGCCCAGCGCCCAAGATGTTTTCCCCTGGATGGGCATGGGGAACCCCACCGTGACCCTAGTAGAGGAATAAATGGAAGATAATGTATGAATGGACCTTACCATTAATATTACTTCTATATGATAAGTGGATGTACCAAATAAAGTGTTTTTATTCAGTATTAGCTGGTTAGGACAGATTTAGCTCTCCTGCAACCTGATGAAAGCAAAAAGTCAGATTGCGGGCCCATCTGGGGCAGAAGGGGGAGGGAGGTTCTGTCCTTGAGTCTGATTCTTCACAGCATCACCCACCGGAATAAACTGGAAATTGTAAAGATTTATCAAAAGAAGTCGAACTGACTGATCGCTGAACACAGGAACCTTCCCAGACTGACACAGATATTAGTAATGAGTCCGATGAGAAGGACTGTCAGTCAGGTTCATAACTCACTCAGTCACTCTGCTGTGCCTGATTGATTCCTGGAATGGATCTTCTGCACCACATGGACCGTGTGCCCTTGTTGCGATTCCTGGCATTGCGGATGCAAAAGGGAGGTCTGCGCCGTGGTGCTGGAGAAAGTTGAGCAGCAGTCGGAGGACTGAGCCAACATCTCGATGCACCAAAATGAGTCATCTCTGTGTGAGAGCCACAATAAAGCCATGGCATATTGTTCTCACCAGCCTTTCTATTGCGCCTCCGTGAGTCCGGCAGTCACAGTGAGAACCACGGACTGCAAACTGTCCAAATAATCAAGCGCTCTCCAGCAATCAGAGAATTTCTACTATTATTATTATCATCCCTTCATTGTGCTGACCACAAATCTTCCATAGTGTTAATATAAACATAAAAACGACCTGCTAATCCTGATCAGGGGTTCTGAAGAGGTTATCAGAGCCCCACACATGTTATCAGCCCACTGCGGGGCGGACGTACGAACACACTCCCCGCCGATGCAATTCATATACAGCCACTGGCATTAGAGAAAACAAGAGCATCAAGAGCAACAAGTGGAAACCAACACGGGGAGAACATCCAAATGAACTTCTTCACCTTACCCAGAAATGAAAACAGGAATTATGAAGCATAATCCTTTCATTCATTTATTATCTTTCGCTTACTCCTTTATGAGCAGATACACCCAGGACAGGGCACCAATCCATCGCTGGGTACACACTCACTCACACAGCCACACACTATACAGGGCAATTTAGTGCATTCAATTTACCTTGTTTTGGAATGTGGGACGAAACCGGAGAACCCGGAGGAAATCCACGCAGACACTGGGAGGATATGGAAACACCACCCAGATCGGGATTCGAACCGGGAATACCCAGCGCTGAGAGAGTGCTGACCAATAAGCCACTGTGTCACCCAACTGAAGTGTAATCCTTTTATTAAAAATGTTTTAATATCTCTGTAATGAAGTAATTAAGCTTATTTGGACGTGCAGTACAGTATTACCAATTAAGAATAAATAAAGTGTCAGCAGGGTCAGAAGTAAAACGTCCCATAGTGCAGATGATATATGAAGTGACCATACTGCCAAAAGGGCAAAGTCCTTATTTATTTGTCTTGAGTTATAAAAAGCCTTGTGGCTCTCGGTACAACAGACTTCCGGAGTCTGTCTGTGTAGCAGCTCTGAAACCGAAGTCCGTCACTGAAATCGCTCATTTGGTCCATAATGATGATGTGCAGTGGGTGACCATCATCATCCATGATGGAGAAAGGTTTGTTTAGTGTCCTCTAGGGTTCACAAACATAAAAACCTCCTGGAACCTGTCCAACCTGCTTATCCAGATCCTGGACTCTGGAGACGGCCCCTGGTACAGAGTGTAAACACCCTGCACTGGTTATCAGCCCACGGCAGGGCAGACGTACAAACACACTCCCGGCTGATGCAATTAATATACACCATTTATCCACTGGCATTGTGGGAGTGGAAGCTCAGTGGTTGTGGTGATGGGCTATCTATCTGAAGGTGAAGGTATCAAATCCCAACTCCACAGAAGTTACCAATGTGGATCCTTGAGCACGGCCTTTAACCCTCATTGCTCCAGGGTGCTGTATCAACCGCAAGTTCAAGTACTTTATTTATACAGTGCTTTTTACAACAGTGTGATGTCATAAAGCAGCTTTACAGAGTTCAAAGCCTAAACCCCCAAAGAGCAAGCCGAAGCAACAGTGGCAAGAAAAAACTACCTGTTATAATGTTTTATAAGAACGAAACCTTGGGAGGACCAAGACTCAGTGGGGGACTCATCCTCTTTCAGCGGGAGGAACATCGCCATATGACCCCAGCCATTAAGTTGGGATATCTGTAAGTCACTTTGGATGAGAGCGTCTGCAAAATTACCAAAATGTATCCACTGGCATTAGAGGAAACCAGGGCAACAAGTGGAAACTATTTATACAATGCATTATTGTGAATAACGCACACCCCTGAGCGCTTTACATCCGTATCAATGTGTGATTATACCACACTTTATTTTAAATCATAAAGTACATCTTAAAATAAACTGCGTTCCATAATTTGGCCACTAGTTGTTGGTAAAATCGGAATCCTGTTACTCAGCAATCAGTGTTTACTTCAAAAACCTTGGTGGAAGACCAGTTTATTGACGATTATTGTTTTCAAAAAACACATTTATGAATCAAACCTTATTTTATAGTGTGTTTTGTAACCGTTTTTTAAATGCGATAAAGCACTCGAGGTTGTGTATTATTATGAATAAATCATGGGAAACAACACCTCTTTTTTTCATGATTTATCCACAATAATGCTGCCCGCTTGTACCTTGTAGTTTTTGTACACACTGGCATGTTTTGAGACGTTGAGGTGAATCCATGGCAACCACAGAAAACCCACACCGACATACAAGCTCTCCATCTTACCCAGGAATTAAAACGTGGAACTCATTTTCTGTCAGACATGAGGAATGATCACTGTTCCATTGTGCTGTTACACAAGCTGAAGTATACTCCGTTTTCGATGTGGTTTTGTTTCAAAGTTTAAAAATATTGAGAACGTTTCTCCGTCGGCTTTCTTCCAACACAGGTCATGCAAATGAGCCAGGAATATCCAACGGAGATACAGTTTACTGAAACTGATGTCAGTAACCTTCTGAGGGAATATTTATGGGTTTTAAACCGTGCGTCTTTGTGACTTGTATTCAGAAAAAGGAGGATGTTGTGAGTCTGGTGCGAGTTCTGTAGTAGACCTGCAGGCAGAAGGATCTCTATGCATTAGCTTCAGATATAGAAACCTAAAGGGCAAATCATCTTTTCCTTAAAAACAGTAACTCTCTCAGCATGTGACCGGAGATAAGAGTGGTTCCCCGGTTCAGCCCTCAGCTTGGCACTGAGAACATTTGTTCTGAATTGAACCTTGAGTGTTCATTGGACGTTCTTTTTTAAAGTGTTCCCCCAGCAGCAGCCCACTGTGATGCTCATTTATTATTGCCACTGCATGCTCCTTTTGTGCTCCGTGAGTGCCACAGACTGGCCACCTGCAGAACTACATGATCAAATGCCACCTCGGTCTTTCACTTAAACTGAGCAGATTCTGCATTTGGATTCTACTGAGACCTAAACAGATTTGTAGGGGTTTTTGTATGAATTCCTGATGACACAGTTCCATTTTCTTAATCCTACTTATTTACACTTTACTCATAAATTTTTCCAGTTTCAACAATTTTTATCCATCCATTCATTATCTTCCGCTTTTTCCTCTATTAGGGTCGCGGTGGGGTTCATCATTCCCATCCAGGGGAGAACATCACGGGCGCTGGGCAGACACACCCAGGACAGGGCGCCAATCCATTGCGGGGTACACATTCACTCACTCACACAAGCACACACTATACAGGGCAATTTAGAGCATTCAGTTTACCTTGAATCCATGGAAGGAAACCGGAGGAACCCCACGTGAACACGGAGAGAACATGGAAACCCCACCCAGATTGGGAATCGAACCGGGAATCCCCAGCGCTGAGGAGAACGTGCTAACCACTAAGCCATCGTGCCGCCCTCGTGTGTGAAAGGTAATCTTTGATGTTCGTCGCTGAAACAGAGTGAATGATTTGGTTTGCAGGTGAAACCACGTGACCCGCCTGTCAGGATGCAGGCGGTGGGTCAGGAGTCGCAGCAGAGCATCAGCGAGCGAACCGAACCGAGTCCGCTCCCCA
Source organism: Xyliphius kryptos (assembly GCA_025769995.1). Classification (NCBI taxonomy): domain Eukaryota; kingdom Metazoa; phylum Chordata; class Actinopteri; order Siluriformes; family Aspredinidae; genus Xyliphius; species Xyliphius kryptos. The sequence goes on from JAOUQT010021976.1 coordinate 6,350, forward strand.
GCAACAACTCCTCCTCCCTGGAGAGCAGCTCAGACCTCAGCGCCTCCCGGGGGCTGACCATCGACCTGTTCAACACCGTCGTCTCCTACAAGCGCATGGCCATCTTCCTGGAGCCCGTCGCAGATGTGGTGGAGGTGCTGCGCTATCTGCTCGGGTGAGTGCATCAGATCAAAGCCGGATCTCTAAAGGATTCCGAGAACGGAAGACATCACGTGTGTGTTCATCTGTGTACAGGTGGAGGACGCCAGTCTGCTCCATCCTCTGCTGCTTCCTGTTGAACGTCCTCTTCATAACGCTGAGTGAAGGTGAGAGGAGATGGAGACAGAAACAGAGGCCACGCCTTCTTATGATGGACACCGAGGCCTCGTGTTTTGTTGGTTCTGAGAGAATGTTACAGCAGCCCTCTTGTCTGTCCCATTCCCCTCAGTGATTTGGTTCTCTTTGATCTTGGCGATGGTCTCCGTACCGGCTCTGCTGGGGTACATGGGTGACCGTTGTCAGGGCGATGCCAACGATGCGGCAGTGCAGAAGAAGAAGCATCACGCAGTGCAGCGCAGAGAGCTACAGACAGTCCGTATGAGCCGCCAGGAAGCCATGATGGAGGTCAAGGGCCTGTGAGTGTTCATATTCAGTATAACAGCACGCACGTGTGATGTCACTCATTACAAAACGGGTTGTTCTGGTCCTTAAATCTGATTGGCTGAGCCGCTTTTCCAGTCATGATGTTATTGACAATAACACACAGATGAGCGATTTGTATCAATGCGTGATATACAATACATCATTTTCCCAAAGTTTTTTATAAATTGCGTTCTGTAATTTGCCCATTAGATGTCAGTATTAGATTGTTAAACGAGAAACCTGTTACTCAACAATTCGTGTTTGCTTTAAAGAAATAGAACTAGATGACATTGCAGAAGACCGGTATGTTAATAATTTTGTTTTCATTGAACGCTCTCGAGGTTGTGTTATTGTGAATAAATCACGGGAAAGAGGTGTAACTGTACGCTTCACGGCGTGCCCAACAACGCCTCTTTCCCATCATTTATTAAGAATAATGCCACGCCCCTTCACACCTTATTGCTTAATTAAAAAGTGTGTCCAAGCAAAACTATTTTGTGTGTGTGTTGCAGATTAAAGAAACTGGACGAGCTCTTAAATCAGGCCTGTGTATATGCTGAGTCTGTGTATAAATTATTATACTGGGAGAGTCATCTAACCTCCTCTGTGTGAGTCACACACACACACACAATTTTCCCACAGGGATTAGTAGAGTATTACTCATTTATACTCATTATACGTTTACTAAAAACACGACTGCATAAATAATACAGAGTTTTATGTTTTATGTTTGTGTGTTGGTTGAATGGTTACAGGTTCTATGGGTTTCTGCTGATGACCGTGTGTTTGCTCTACGCCGCCCCTCTGGGGTGGAGTCTATCTCTAATTAACAGCATTCTCTTCATCTGGAACAAAGACTTCTGCAGAGGTCCTCCAGCCAATACACACCAATACACGTTACACACACCTGTACACACCAATACACTATACTCACTCTTTACACATTACACACACATCCATTTATACCAATACACATGCATGTAACAAACACAATGCTACATTTCATAGTCTCTACCTGTATTTTAATGTTTTAGTGTAAATGGTTCCTCGGTTCACGCCGTGATGTCTGTGTGTAGTTTTACTTCAGCTGAAGGATATGCTCCACCCACCTCCAGTCCAGCCTGCTGAGGGTGAGACAGAGAAGAGTGAACCAGAGTCCACCCACCTGCCGGATCAGACTCCGACTCCCACCAGCCTGGAGGTGAGGGAGAGTCGGTAGATGTGCAGAATCTACATATAATGCGTTAGGTTCTTTATATAAAGTGATCTATTTACCTTTTTGACTTACACACACAGGAATTTATCCTCCACATTCAACCCATTTGTACACACACACACACTCTGAGTGAAGTGAGCACACGTGCCCGGAGCGGTGGGCAGCCCTGTACACGGTACCCGGGGAGTAATTGGGGTTAGGTGTTGTGCCCATGGGCACTTCAGACATTTGGTGGAACCGGGATTCGAACCGGGGAACTTCAGTTTGCATAGCTGTTTTTTTTAACCACAATCCTACAACTGCCCCATATGAACATACATATATGCATAAAATACAGTTATTTATAGAGATGTTTGTGTCTCGTTACAATTGTTCATCTTCTGACAGGATCTCTCACCCGGCAGCGTGGAGGAGGCTGAAGAGGCGGAGCCTGATGACGAATTTAAGGATGCTATAGAGGTATCGCTTCTCCTGCCTTCGCCTCTTTGCTTTTTATTCTGTTTTACTCTCTGTTTTTCAAAAGCCTTTAAGGACCACTTAAAAAAATATTTTAATACTTTTAAAAAAAAAGTTCTGATGGATTTTATGGGAAATATATTTTGCTGACAATAGACAATAGTTTTTAAAAAATATAACTTTTACAAGGAATTTTTTTTCAGTGGCCCTAAATCTCTCTCTTACTCTCTCTTTTACTCTCTTCTGTTTGTAATACTGTAACTGATGCTTCTGTTCCTCTGTTGCTGTCTGGCTGCATAAGGAGAGTCACCTGGTTCTGCAGGTGAGCAGCTCCCCCTAGTGACGCTTAGACTCAGTGCAGTTATTGTTTATTCATATATAACTGTAAACAGATGCTCAGACCCCATGTCTGTATATGTTAACAGTTTAGTTTATAAAAAACACATTACTGAAAAAGTTACTGACTTTAATATATATTTTGTACTCAGCAAGTTTTAAATTAAGTTTTAAAGTAAACTTCAAACATGATTATTTTTTTCTCTTACACCTAAAGTTGTTTTTCAAAACATTGGTGGCTAAATTGAAAAAAAGGAAGTCACAATTAAAATAAGTGTGCAGAGACATTGTGTGAATGGTGTGTGTGTGCCAGTTGGTTCTCATGCGGTTCCGTAAAGAATTATTGAACTCTGATCACGCTGACTCTGGATGTAACGCAGGGAATCATGTAACGCTGGGTCTGTGATGTAACGCAGGGAATCATGAGTGTGTAACAGATGGATGATTGTGAGGAATGAGTGTGTGTTCATGTAGCTCATCTCTTTACTCTGCTCTATAAGGAATCACAGATTGGTTTTGTGGTAAGTTTCTAAAAGTCCAGCATGATGTCTGCAGTCTTGCATGTCAGGTTGTGTATGCGTGTGTGTGTGTGTGTGTGTGTGTGTGTCTCTTTTTGTAAAGCAGTCTGTCATGTCAGAACTATGTGGACATCTCATCTGTATGAGTAGGTTGCACATCCCATATGAGAACACATAGACACACTTTTAAACCTTTGCAGATGTTAGAACCTCCACTGGACCTTGGAGCGCTAATTCCTTCTTTTCAGAACTGTTCTGTGTCTGTGGTAATTGAGGTGTCCATATACTTTTGTTCATCTCACCTGTCAGAATGCCTGCATGTCAGGATTGTGTGTGTGTTCTTTGCACTTGTGTTACTGTACAGGGTGGGCCATAAGTATGGATACACCCTGATAAAATGAAAGTGGTTGCTGATATCATCTTACCATTTGGGGCATATTAGTACATGGGAGGGGGAGACATTTGCGGCAGGGTGACCCCCCCAAGGGCAGGCATCCGCAAAGCCGCCATTTTGAATTCAACTTTTTTCAATGGGAAGGGGGTCATGGGACACATCAAACACATGGAGCATTGCACAAAAAACAGTGGTGTGATCATTTTTACTGTAGCTTTTTTCATAATCGAATTACTGACGTTTGGGATTGACCAGCAATGACCGTGACCCAATAAAGGTCCAGGTCAGAAACGTGTCAATCCCTTGATAATGAATAAAGCTACGTTAAATATGAGCACATCATTGTTTTGCAATTTGTTGTGCAATTCTCTATGTGTCACATGACCCCCTTCCCATTAAAAAAGGAAAGTTGGATCCAAAATGGCAGCTTTGATGATGGTCCCCATCGGCGTCACCAGGCCTCAAATGTTTGCCCCTCCCATCGACTGATCTGCCCCAAACAGTAAAGTTGATATCAGCAAGCACTTCCATTTTTTCAGGGTGTATTCATACTTGTGGCCCACCCTGTATATTAAAGGACAGATTCCTCCTCAGCTTGTACCTGTGCTCAGTCCGTGTGCAGAGGGCAGATCACTTTTGTAACCACCCCCTTTTTGAATGTAGGTGAGGGCTGCAGTTTACGGGCTGACCAAAGCCCTGTGGAGACGCGTAGTTCGTAAGGTGCTCCTCCCACTCCGTCGCCCATTCGCCTTGGGTGTTCTAACCAAACCTTTCGGAAGCATATCTCACGTTATGGCTCGTACTCACTGTGATGTCACAATGGTGCTTGTCTGATCTGATTGGCTCCCTCTGTTCAACATCTTGGGTGTAATTACCAGAACTGTAGTGTTTTTGGGATCCGTAGTTCCACTGGATCTTTACCAGTGGGTTTGGTTGGTGGTGGTTTATGTCGTAGCTTTGAACTAACCAAAGTCTGAATCGGCGCCATGTAGCGGGTGGAGGTCGTCTCCTGTACATGGTGCATGTCACGTTCTAACGCTCACCTGATCTCAGCAGGAGCGGTCCTCACACTGCCTTTGAGCTCGACGATGAAACTGATTTGTTTTATTAGTCAAGAAACAGGAACACTCCCTCCATTACAACATGTTTTTGGACTGTGGGAGGAAACCTCCGTGGACATAGGTAGAACATGGAACCTCCACTCAGATTGGGAATCGAACCGGGAATGTGCTAACCACTAAAGCCACTACGTTGCCCTTAAAATCATTTCATAAATTGCACAAAAAGATTTAAAAGAGGGGCGACACAGTGGCCTATTTCCTTAGGGACTCCCAATCTGGGTGGAGTTTCCATGTTCTCCCTGTGTCTACGTGGGTTTCCTCTGGGTTCTCCGGTTTCCTCCCACAGTCATGGGTTCAGTGTAAACTGAATGCTCTAAATTGCCCCGTATAGTGTGTGTGTGAGTGAGTGTGTTCCCAACGATAGATTGGCACCCTGTCCTGGGTGTATCTGCCCAGCGCCCGAGACGTTCTCCCCTGAAAGGCCATGGGGAACCCCACTGCGACCCTAGTATAGTATTAAGTGGAAGATAATACATTAATTTAATAGAGGGGCTGCATGGTGGTCTAGTGGTTAGCACGTCTGCCTCTCATTTGAATCCAAATCTGGGTGGAATTTACATGTTCTCCCCACGTCCATGTAAGTTTCATCCCATAGTCCAAAAACATGGATTTAACATGAATTGGTTGCTTTCAGGGCTGCACGGTGGCTTAGTGGTTAGCACATTCGCCTCTCAGTGCTGGGGATTCCCAGTTCGAATCCCTATCTGGGTGGAGTTTGCATGTTCTCCCCGTGTCTGTGTGGGT
>JAOUQT010021990.1:0-11754 GCA_025769995.1 Xyliphius kryptos
AGACAGGCCAGTACACCAGGAGACATGGAGGGGGCTGTAGGAGAGAACATCCACCGCCTCATCAGGAGCATGCCCAGATGTTGTAGGGAGGTCATACAGGCACGTGGAGGACACACACACTACTGAGTCTCATATGAACTTGTCTTGAGGAATTTCCACTGAAGTTCCACTGATTAGCCTGTCATTTGATTTTGAATATGATTTCAAATCCAGACCTCCACTGGGCAATAATTTACATTTTGATCATTTTTATGTTACTTTGCTCTCAACGCATTCCACTATCTACTAAATAAAGATTTTCAACTGATATATTTTATTTATTGAGATTTAGGATGTGTTATTTTAGTGTTCCCTTTTTATTTGAGCTGTGTATGTATGCATGAAGTTACCTTCATCTATGATTACACTTTTAAGTGTTACTGATTTGTTCAACAGATGGAGGATGGTCAGATTGCTCAAATCCAGTATGAGCATGATGGTGCATTCCTACATGAGCAGCAGGTTGGTGAAAAATTAGTCATTGTTCTTAAAATACCAGCAATAATTGTGTTATTTTTCCACATGAATATTAAGGCTAAACGCAGCTCAGCACAGCTTTTCTATATGAACAAGAACATTTTAGATTTGCATTTCCAAGTATCTTTAAAGTTACATCTATCTAATTATAAAGCATGTAGTTTCAGTCTTTAAATTGAGCTAAGCCGTTTGTTCATTAATTTTCCATGTTTTTTGTAAAAAGCGTTCTGTAATCTGACCACTAGATGGCAATATTGTATCGTTTAATAAACAAGAAATCTGTTTGTAATCAGTGTTCACTTTAAAAACCGGACTTGATTGTGTCGCGGAAGACATAAACATTAGTGATTTTGCTTTCAATGAACGGATTTTTGAATCAAACCTTGTTTTTTTTTATTATAGTGTGTTTGTAACCATTTTATTAAAGCAATTAATCACTCGAGGTTGTGTGGAGTGTTGTGAATAAATCATGAGAAAGAGGTGTAACTGTACTTCTCTACACGGTGTGCCTAATAACACCTAATTCCCGTGATTTATTTACAATAATGCACGTCCTCTCGTACCTTATTGCCTTATTATTTGGATCAGTGTGTGGTTCATCATCTGTTTATGTGTATGTGTGCAGATTGCACTGACTCATGATGGACAAATTCAGTACTTCCCTATCGGTACCGAGCAGCAGATCGTGAACTCGGAGGACTTTGAAGCCGCTGCACATTCTGGTGTCACAGGTATGATTTTAGTGTAACCCGCTTGCATGGATCTTACAGTGTCCATATAAAACAACAATCAAACCACAATAAAATATAAAGCACAACCTTAATTGTAAATCAGTAATTCTGGCAGAGCAAATTGCATAACAAAAGCAAAACTAGGGTTGCAGTGGGGTTCCCCATGCCCATCCAGGGGAGAATGCCTTGGCGTCGGGCAGATGCACAACAAATTGCATAACAAAATGGTTAATAAAACGACTAGTTATTAAGTAAGAAAGATGATGCACAAAATGTATTCAGTACTTTCAAAACAATCTGTTCGGGGGAAAAAATCTGCTAAAAATTCATAAAGCTCTATAAAGTATTCATAATTCTTTATACCACTTATCATAAGCCGTATGTAAATAGATGTTCATAACCACACTCATTAAGTGTTAGAGAAACATGCCATAAGGCTTTTAACTATTAAAGCTTTTTAACAATCCAATATAATTAATTTAACTGTTTATTAATGTTCTTGATAAAAAAAAAACTTGTATTATTATAAAGCTTTATAACATTCGTGTTTAATAAATGCCTTCCCCCTGAAAATTGCTTATAAGTGTTTAAAATTTGTTTCATTCATTCATTCATTCATTATTCATTAGCCCATTCGGGGACTGGGGACTGTATGTGGCATGTGTGCAGAAAAGGCTTCTTCTGTATTACTTTCCCATACAGCCTCTACTTGTGCAAAGTATACTTGAACAAAGAATAGTTGAACGCTGCACAGTGACACCATCTGCAGCAAGATGATGTTGCAGGTCTTTGTAGGTGGTCTGTGGGTTGGCCATGACTGTTCTCACCATCCTTTACCTCTATCTAAGATTCTTTTTGGCCTACCACATTGGCCTTAAACTGTGCCTGTGGTCCTTCACTTCCTCTTTATGTTCCTCACAGTGGAAACTGACAACTGAAATCTCTGAGATAGCTTCTTGTATCCTTCCCCTAAACCATAATATTTAGCAATCTTTGTTTTCAGGTCATTTGAGAGTTGTTCTGAGGCTGTTATTGCTCACTTCCTGTAAATCCTGAAAACTTCATTTAACTTCTCAAATATCACTGTGTTTGTCTGCTATCTGATATATTTAACTGAATTGCTGATCTGAACAACCAATGATTTATAAAGGAAAATCGTGGAAATTATCAGTGGTGCCCAAACTTTTACATACCACTGTATTTTTAGTTTTTTTAATGTCAAACCCAAATCATAAATTTTTTTATTAAGAGTCATGATGGGAAGAGCGTATGATTATATAAGCAGAAACGACGATGATGATGATGATGATGATAATGATGATGATGATTTATTAGTGTAAAAATTACAATGCAGCAGATTGTCATTGAACATATCGATGACATTTTGATTTCAGCTGTAGCTGATGCTGCCATGGCACAGGCTCAGACGGTCTACGCCACAGAGGCTACGCCAGAACAGCTCGAGCAGATGCAACAGCAAGGCATTCAGTATGATGTCATCACATTTACAGAAGAGTAAACTGGTTATTGGTTGGGTTGGAGACCTGCATCAACTATCGACAAGGATCTGTTTGCTTCATCGTAAAATACAAACGTGGATAGATTTAATTTTGTAAATTGTGTAAAGATTATAGAGCACGCATACAGTAAGGAGGTATGATCAAAATAATGCCTGCAAATTATTTAAATAGATTTATCCTTCTGTATTATCAACGTTGTACTTTGTAAAGAAACAGCAATTAAGTTTTGTATTTAATTAAGTGTAAATAATGACTTGGAACCTGTAAGAAAAAAGAGTAGCCTTTGGTTCCAAAATCTGATTCTCTTTGAGAGACTGGTATTTTATGATATCAGATCAAAGAGTTATATTGTGAAACTGTTCTCACAAACCATGTAAGTTTATATGGAGCTTAGGTTCATTTCCTTCTTCCTTTTTTTGTATATTTGTGTGTCACATGAGGTTTTGCTTATTCATTAATAAAGCTAATACCAAACAGATGTCTGCTTTATCATCCCTTTCTTATGTGCCTTGTATCAATATAATGTTGTTTGGTGTTAGTCAGTGGCAGGCCATGCGTTTTAAACCTAGGCCTTTAGTAATGAATAAATCTAAATAAATTCACCTGTCTAAAACTATTTTAGGGCTATAAAACGTCTTATTATACAAAAATACAGTAGCAAGATGGTGCTGCATTGCAAATTGATAGCGGCGCGGTGGGCAAGACACCTGAATAAACGCGAATGATAGACATACCATCGGCCAATAAGTGTTTTAATTCATTTAAAATAATGTAAATATAAAGCCCTTTACTAAGCCTGTCAAATCATGTCTCTGGTCTTCATTCATGCCCCCTCCCCAGTTACAAACTTGTAGCCAAACATAAAAATCAACAACCTCAGAAAACTGCAATAGTACTGGAGTGGGGGGGGGATACTGATTAAATCTTGATCACTTGTACACAAAATCTATCCTTATTTTTTCCTATAAAGCGAGTTTAATTAGTTCCAGTTAGAAGTTATTTTCTGTTGCTATCAAAGCTAACGCTAAAAGTCAAGTTGTATTTCTGTAATAAGTTTAATTGGCTGAAAATATCGGCTTATCAAAAGTATCCTCTAATCAGAGAGCGTGAATAAGCTGACATAGCGCAGGCCTTCTAGAAGGCTCCGGAAAGGAGAACTCTAAATCTAAGTGGTTGAAGCAGCAGAGGTTGATCTACACTTATTCAATGCTACTGGGGCCAAAAACTTTCATTTTGAAGCCGTAGGCAGAAACATTTTGAACCTGGTAGCCCATAATGCTGAAATGTGATTAGTTTAATGCTCTAATAAGGAAAAATTTGTCTGGAAGAGGAAACCAAGGGAAACATAAGTGAGCAGACACCATTTGGAATTATTTAATTACAAAATATAATTAACATCAGCGTGTGATTCAGATATTTTTAGGCTTTTAGAGAAGGCGCCACTAATGTATGTAGTGTGTTATTATTGCCTAAGCTATTTTCTTGCTATGTTTATTGACTTTTCAGAGCCTCTAGTGACTTGTGTTTTAAAAAAGCAAGTAGTGATAAATCTAGCCACTTTCTGGTGTTACTGGATACATTTTTGATTTACATGTGTTTCAGTTTCTGTCCTCAGGGAGCAGCGGGTTCGGCTGTAAGGCTCGTTCCACAACACTCTCAGTGCTCAGTCGTACAGTTGGAGCAGAATCACACCTCTCCAAAGCCACACTGCAACTAAACTGGGCCTGCCTCTTATTTCTTTCTAGCATATTTTATTTTAATTTCTCTCTTTTCTTTGTCCCACAAAACACGCAAATGGACCCTTATGCAAATGAGGCAATTACATTATTTAGCAACTTATAGAGAGGACAGCCAATAGCTACTTTCCTTATTGAGGAGTCTATGATATATTTGTAGGAAAACTAGCACAACATGCCTCTGAAATGACCTAGGTTTTGACATTGCTTGTGAGTGGTGATGTGTGGTAAAAATAATATGTATGATTTATTGTGTGACATTTACAAAACCTGCGTACTTAACATAACTTTTTATTTTAGAACGATACTTTGATATGATGGAATGGAGTGCAGAGGAAGTTCGTTATTCTGAAGCAGGTCAAGAAATGGTGTGTGAGTGTTCCTCTGCTCAGCCCCCCCTTACCAGATAAGACGGTAAGCTTCCGTTACTAACGATCTTAATTTCGTATATGTTATTACTGCTTTTTAGATTTTCTGCTTAGTACTCATTCATTTTATTCTGTTTTTGTTTTCATTCCATAAGTCTATTGTATCCAGTTTTTGGATTTTCCAATCTGTATGTGAAGGGGACAGCGGGTGCAAAGGGGCAACTGCACTGAACAAAATAGTTAAAATAATGGCTAAAAGGTGTGTCCCTGTTTTTGGGTGTGTGTGTTTCTGTGCAACTTGGCTTGAAGAGATTTGCAAACTGTAAATATTTTACTAAAAATATCAGTATGGCTGTCAATAACCTAAATCAGTGACTCAGTGTAACATTTAATAAGGTAACATTTTTGACTCAGTAACCTAAAAATGTATTTGTAATAAATAGATGAATAAATGTATATACTTTAAAACTTTAACTAAATCCAGTATTCATAATGCTTTATAATACTTGTAAACCTTTGCTAATGTCCATAGACGTACATAAGCACACTCATAAAGGGTTATAAGAACATGCCATAAGGCTTTAAAACACAAAGTGACATAATGCATTATAAATGATATATTTTAACTGTTCAGCAACTTATAAATCAAAAGTTTAAATAAGTTCATATTTTATTGCATTATGTCACTTTGTGTTATAAAGTTTTATGTAAAACAACAATTTATGACTATGATTACGAACATCTATGTACATTAACAAAGGCTTATGACAAATGTTATAAAGCATTCTACTATATTAAACTTTTTGAATACATTATAAACACCGGATTCATAGAAAGTGTTACCAGTGTATAAATAAAAAGAATTTTATTCTGAAATTTAGATACCTGTCTGGATTTTCCAATTGTTTGTACTAAAGAAATAAAACGTTACTGTTTTCAAAAGTGTAAGTGTACAGTACCTATAGAAAATCTAAAAAATAGACTAATATTAAGACCTACAAACGTTGAATAATATGAGAACTGAAAAGTTGTTGTAGCTGATTATTAAACAAATCTATTGTACAATACAAATATACAAATACTTTTGATAGAAATGCAATGATTATTTTGTTTATTTTTAGCTAAGATCGGATATATGGTTAAGATATTTATATATGTTATGATGATTATTATTTGGAACTCATAAGCCATTTTCCTTGATTTATTCGATACAGTATTAGGAATAACATAGTAGCACTATTTTCACATTTACCATCTATCTATCCAGTCTTCCACTGTCACCCATTATATATAAGAAGTGATTTGCAAAGTCATCAAGGAAGTACTAAAATAGAAGTTTATACTTTTGGTTCCTTATTTTCATAAGATTTTTCATTTGCAAACCGACAGCAGATCAGACTCAGCTTCCACTGGAAATTTTTAAAACAATTAAGATGTTCATATTTTTTCTTCTTTTCTTCTTTATTGGCGGTAAGACAACCAACGAAATGAATATAATAACCAGAAACTTTATTAACTTATATTTGCATAAAAAACATTATAAATGACGTATATATAAACCATATTATTATTTTTTCATTAACAGGTATAAATCTTGTAAAAGGACAATACCCTGTTACCCTGTCCGAAATTCATCTACATGGCGAACTTCATCTAGAATTTCAATATCATTCATATTACGATTACTATGATAAGTCATGCTGTAAATTTGTAAGGTCTGTTTGCATAGTTATTGCAAACAACAAAGGATATTTTGCTGATTATTACAAAGGAAGAATACAAGCTCTGAAATACTCTGGACTGTTTACTGTAAGAATCTTGAATATGCTTGAAGCAGATGCTGGGACATATAGATGTCAAATCGACCAGATAAATTACATTTATACTGATTTTCAAGTTAAAGTTGGTAAGGGTTTTCTTTTTTTATACGCTTTAGAAAATATGATCTACAACAAACTAACATGTTAGTATAAAGATTTACCATGGAAATTGTTATAGTCTGTAAAATATAGAACAAATATAGAAAAAGTTTGCTTATGGTGAATTGTTTAACTGTATGGAGTTTTATTATTATCATGATTATCATTCGATTGTTTATTCAGACAAAAAAATTGTGCTTAACCCTGAAATAAGCCTTCCAATAACCAGCCGTTCACCTACTACTTCAGTACACCATATCACCAAGACAAACCAAGAAGAAGTAAGGTGTGTACAATTTCCATACATTGTTTGTGTTGATGTTTACATTAAATGACACAAATAAAATCATCTTGGATTCATCTACTGAGCACACAGACACTTAAACAATAGAACACGGTAAAATCCATTCATCCGTCCATCCATTATCTTCCAATTAATCCTGTACTAGGGTTGCATGAGGTTTCCCATGCCCATCCAGAGGAGAATGTCTCAGGCGCTGGGCAGATACACCCAGGACAGTGCGCCAATCTATTGCTGGACACACACTAACTCACACAACCAGTCAATACACGGGGCAATTTAGAGCATTCGATTTATCTGGCATCCATGTTTTTGGACTGTGGGAGGAAACCGGAGAGCCCGGAGGAAACCCACATGGACACGGGGAGGATTGGGCTTCGAACTGAGAATGCCAAGCACTGAGAGGTGAATGTGCTAACCACTAAGCCACTGTGCTGCCCAACGTGATTAAATGTCAAAAAAAAAACCATTGTAACTTACATTTACATTATTAAATACCATATAAATTTAAAATAAATTTTTGTTATACGTCTGTAAATTATTTGAAATGCCACGTAATAAATCACTGGTTGAATTTTCTTACTTGTATTTTTGATTAGTGTCACGTGGAATTTAAATCTCACAATAGCTGCAGTGATAAGTGTCGTTGTTATGATTCTCATGATCTCAATCATAATTCTTTTGGTTTACCTCAAAAGAAAATGTAAAGGTAGGATTGGAGTTCAGTTATGTATATACATGCAATAATCGTATATATAATTTTTTACATATGTATATGTTGACATAAATGTCTTTGTTATTTTAGATAAATTTGGAAAAAACTTCAAGACCACAGTCACCGTCACACAAGTAAGATTTAACTTAATGACTCACTCTCAGATGTCAGATGTTAAAGTAGTGCATTCTTTGTTTATACTTAAAACTGGAACCTGATATAAGCATATATCATTTACTTTGATACATAATCATTATTTTATTAGAAATATGCAATAAGAAAACACTAAACATGTATTTAATAGGTCTGTCAGAACTATTTAGTTTAGCTGAAATAGAAAAAATACCTGAAATTCACATGCTTCAAATAATAGAGACAAATTATAAAGCGACAGACAGTTCCCTAAGACGAAGTGCAAGTGGCATGGATGCAAAGAGTAGCTTCTTACTTGCACAAATTAAGTAACTACATAAGTGGTACATTGGGAGTGGTAGCTCAGTGGTTAGGGTGCTGGATTATCAGAAGGTTACATTCCTTATTTGTAGAATATATTTTAATATACAGTTTTAAATAGGGTCATGTGATATAGAGTCACATATAGAGTCATTATTATTAATAATAATAATATGCATTTTTAAGCCATGATGGGTGTTTTAGAAAGCCAAATAAACCATAGATTTGGTATGTATTGCTGCGTCAGCATTAGAAACCAAATATTCTTAACCTGCCCACAGACCACATCTGCAAGACAGGAAGAAAGCAAAAAAAAAAAATCCTATTCTTAGCTAGCTTTATTTATCTCGACTAAGCTGTTGTCATAGAAATGCTTTGTCGGATATAAATTTGTATATATACACAGCTCAAAAGTTTGGAATCACTTGCAAATTTCCCTCTTTTTGAAAGAGAAACACAATGTCCTACAATGCCCTACAATATTGTCCATTTTACAATTAATTTAAGTGTTTCAGATAATTTTTGAAGAATAAAAATGTTTGTATCAAGGCTTATTTTGCATATAGTACTATAATTCTCAGTCCTTGCTCAATTGTGTTGTGCCTTCACAATTGTGTGAAGAAGGCTTCCACAAGATTTTGCAACGTCATGCCATACCATGTGGACAGCGCTCGATTGGGGCCAATTTCATGCTACAACAATATAATGACCCCAAACAGACCTCCAAATTGTGTCTGCAATATTTAAGAAATAAGGAGTCAGACGGAATTCTGACTGTAATGGAGTGGCCAATATAGTCTCTGGATCTGAAGCCTATTGAGCTGTTGTGGGAGCAGCTTGACCGTATGGTACGGCGGAAGAGTGCATCAAGCCAATCCATGTTGTGGGAGATGCTACAAGAAGCATGGGGTGAAATCACATCAGATTACCTTGAAAAGTTGACCGCTAGAATGCCCAGAGTCTGCCAGGCTGTAATTGCTGCAAAAGATGACTTCTTGGAAATTAAATTCAACATTTCTTACTCTGACAATGTCTGCGTTTATTGGCTTTTATTTCATAATCCTAAGTGTTTTTCTATTGAAAACAAGAAATTTTTACTGTGATCCCAAACTTTTACATTTAGTTGTTTAGCTGATGCTTTTATCCAAAGTAACTTGTATACCAACTTGGTTGGGGTCAGAACACAGGGTTGATACAGCACCCTGGAGCAATGAGGGTTAAGGGTTAAGAAGCCACATTGGTAACCTCAGTGGAGGTAGGATTTAAACCCTCAATCTTCTGATTGATAGTGCAATGACCTATTGAACTATTAAGCTACCACTTACTTTTGAGCGATAATATATATACATATATACATACATACTGTGGAAAATAATAATAAAATAACTACAGATATGCAAATGTCACTGGGATACTTACTGAATTAATACATAAAATATAATCTGACCAACGCTTTTATTTTAATATGGGTTTTTGTTCTTCCACAGCAACCCCAGGAGCTGGTGTACACCACTGTAAATTTCAAACCACATCCAAATCAATGTGAGGTATATGCCAATATCAGCAGCCAAAGACCTGATTCAGACAAAGTACTGAATTCACAGGAGAGTGTAGAGTATTCCAACATTGCTAGAAGTTTTTAATATTATGATGTACCCCCTAATTTATGTAACTGCCATTTGTCAGATGTTGTGCTTAATGGTTGCAGAGGTTCTGGTATTTAAGCGTATGATACCTAAACTGTTTTTATTATTAGAGTGATTAGAGTGAAATTTTACATGTACTAAAATATAGAATCGTACTCTCTCTGTTTAGTTAAGAATATATTTTCAACAACGTATATTTTACACTAGGGTGGCACAGTGGTGGTTGACATGTTCGCCTCTCAGCTCTGGGGATCTAGATTTGAGTCCCGAGTCTGGTGAATTTCCATGTTCTTCCTGTGGATTTCCTCCTACAGTCTAAAACATGGATTAAATGTGAATTGGTTGCTTTAAATTGCCCCTATATAATATGTATGTCTTTGTAAGTATGCGAACAGAAGATGGCAGCTGCAAAACACACAGCCTACCTTTGCACTGATTTTTCCTGATCACCAACTCATGAATAAACCTGAGCCCCACACCTTGATTTAAAGGGATTAATTAAACAAAAAAGTAAATAAGTGTGTTTTTAATCTACGTTCACATTCCCTTCTTAAAGATGATGTTTCCTCACTGTCCTTTCTCTTTTCAATAATGTGTTGGGGATTAACCCTCTTTTAGTAGTTTTAGCTTGTCTTTAGACGTTTTCTCAGCTTGATGCACGCCAGTGATTTGATTCTTCTGAAATAGATCAACATATTTTCTACATCCACAGTATGTGAAATGGTTGTTTACCAAACGAGAAGCTGCTAACTGCATCAGTTAGGGTTAAATTAATAATAATCCAATAGGAGGTTGTTACCCATTTGCTTAGTTCAATCCAGGTAGTGACTTTTTTAGGCAGGAAGTGTATAAAAAAGAAGTAAAACCATAACAATAAAGCTTTAAATACCCAGAAGATTGTTTTTATTGCATTTATTAAACCATATGTACCACATTTCTGTAAATAAAGTTTGTAATTAAAATTATCTTTAGTTATAGTTTATAAGCATAACATTTACCTTTAAGAAAATTACAATAATTTGTCTTTGTTGTACATTCTTGCTATTATTAATTAAGTTGCTGCTGATTTTTAAGCCAGTTGAGCCAGGCCCACACTGTTGTTCTCCCTGTTAAAAATGGTGTACCAGTTCCTTATAAAAACATCCCCCAAGATCCAAGAGAAACTGCTTCCAAAGTTTCCACCTGAGAAGCCTGTTTTGCAGCCATAGTTACCCTATGAGCAAGACAATGTATTAAAATAGCTTGCATATACAAATTTGTAATTCTAAACAAGTTTTTAAAAGTATTTAAGTGTCAAGGAGGTGTAGACTAACCTGACTGACAAAAGCTGATGGAGGGATGGTGTAGGCATAGCCATTAATGGTAAAAGTAACTGAGGGTATACTCTGTATACTGTCACAGCTCACAATCGCCTGTATGAAAATAATTATTATTAATTGACAAATAGAAAACATATTATTTATATAATGAAACTTAACCATCAACTGACATCTCCATACTGGTCCACCTGAGCACCAAGGTAAGCATTCAGGTTACTGATGTCATTGCTTGGTCCAACAATTAGGGATGTTCCGGTGTCTACAATACCTTGGCATCCTCCTTCACATCCAACTACCTGCCCATTGATAGTAACACTGCAAAAGGGTTTACAGTGATTAATATCATTAATATCATGATATGAAAGAAATTAAGTTCAACCAATGCAAAGATTGGAAAGCTTTTAAAACAAATAATTAAATTATTAAGCAAAACAATTTAAAAAGAAATAAAAAAATCAAAAATGCCACACTAATTAAGATTTACATAGAAGACTTTTTGTATATTAAAACTAAAGGTAAACACTGCACAG
>JAOUQT010022015.1:0-11754 GCA_025769995.1 Xyliphius kryptos
CCAGATTTTCAATAATTTCGTAAATTATTGTGGTCTAAAACCAGGTGTTTCACTTTCATTGTCTAACCCCTGTAACTGTGCTGGACCATATTTAGTTTTGCCAGCCAGTGCCAGTTTCAACTGTGGTAATTAAAGAGAAAAACATATATTAATTTTTTGCAGAAATGCAGGTGGTTCTCCGTCAAGTTGAAAAAAGACCATCAATATTAGAAAGTACGACTGACAAGTAAGTTTATATAGTTATTTTAAAGAGACCTATGCTGCAGTCAGGGCATATCAGGAGTGTGTATTTGGCTAGCCTGCCTTTAGTTACTCTTACTGGTGCCTTTCTATTAGCACAAACCAGTTTGTTTATTATACTCTGAAAACTGGCATAAAGAACATTTTGCCCAATGAACTGCAACACACACTTGAGTTTTTTGGACTACTCTCTGTAAACCCTAAAATCCCAGTATGCCAGCAGATATTGAAATATAACTACCAGCCCGGAACCAAAGAGAAGCAGATCTTTCAAACCACATGCCATGAATGTTCTTTAACTAATAATAATAATAATAATAATAATAATAATAGATTTATGTCATGATAACCTAAATGTGTTGTAACCTTCTATATAACTTCCTTTTATTTTTGTTGTGCACACATCGTTCTTTCAACTGTTATTATTTGTATTATTACTCCATTAATTCATGCTTAATTCACACTGGGATGCAGGCAAGTGTGCCAGTTTCCACTCGGCAACTCTGGATGCAGGGGAAGGAACAACCCTAGACAGGGTGCCAATCACACCCACAGTCACACACACATTCACACACTACGGGCCACTTTAGAGACAACAATTAATCATGTCTTTGTAACGTGGAGGGAAACCGGAGTACCCGGAGAAAACCAGTGCAAACACTGGGAGAACTGAAAAATTCATTTATTTTAATTTCCGCTTAATTCACATGGGTCCTTCTTGCTGTGAGGTGACAGCACTACCACTGTGCTGCCTATTATTATTATTATAATTATTATCATCATCATTATTACTATTAGTATTATCCGTCTGGCCTCTCCCTTACCATACAACAAGGCTGGTCTCACTACTCTCTTGTAAACCTTTCCCTTCTACTTTGCTGCAACACTTTTGTCACACAACACTCCTGACACTTTTCTCCATACACTCCATCATGCCTGTACTCTCTTCCTCACCACTTTTCCATACTTCCCATCTGCTTGGACAGTTGATCACAAATACCTGAACTCCTTTGTGACCACTTCTCCCTGTAGCCTGACTGTTCTACCCGTCTCTCTCTCATTCACACACATGTATTCTGTCTTACTACAGTTTACTACAATGAGTGACTATCTGTCACTCATACAGCACACCCCACTACTGTCATTCTGTTCTCATACATGGCCTGAATCCACTCATCTAACCCACTCTTCAGCCACTCCAAACTTCCTCATACAACATCACAGTGCTTCCCTCGGCACCTTATCATACGCTTTGTTTAAATCTACAAGAGAACACTGTGGATCTCTTTACCTTCTCTGTACTCCTCCATCTTCATTTTCAAAGCAAAAATCTCATTTGTGGTGCTCTTTCTTGGCATGAAACCATACTGCTGCTTAAAAACAGCAACTCTCTCTCAATTCTGCATTGTTTGTCTCATTAACTTTATGCCTGTAATGGCTACAACTCTGCAAGTCACCCTTATAAATCGGTACAAGTTCATTTCCCTCCATTCACTGAATAATCTAGTCAAAAACATCTCTTCTATCACTTATATTATTTCCATACCTCTACCGCTTTTCCCTTCATCTTTCCTTGATCCATCCTTGCTACATCCTGTTCCACAATTTCTATTCTTTCCCTTCTTCTTTCTGTGTCGTTTTCTTAATCCTCACGCACTTGTTGTCTTCGACATACAGTAGCCCAATTCCCACCAGTTCCCTGTCTGCCACCAATACTGGTGGCGGTCGTTGCTAACACGGGTCGTGATCAATCCGGAATGGAGGAACAACATTCAAGAACTCACATTACAGTTTTAGCAATTCTTTTATGCCAGATGCCCTTCCTTATGCAACCCTCACCATTTACCCGGCCTTGGGATTGGCACTGGACCCATACACTCTCAAATAACCATTATTATTACTATAATTATTAATACTATTATTATTATCATTAGTATAATTACTATTACTATAATAATTATTATAATTATTATTATTATCATTATTATTATTAATACTACTATAATAATAATTATTATTATCATTATTATTATTAATACTACTATAATAATTATTAATATTATCATTATTATTATTAATACTACTACTATAATAATTATTATTATCATCATTATTATTATGCTTCTATCTGTTTTGCGGTGTGCATCTCTCTCTACTGTTTAATATATAGGACAAACATATGGCATGTTCAGGAGAATTGTAGGTGTTGTGACAGCAGAGAGCAGTCCGGGTCAGAACCCAGATGCTGGGTTGAAGGCATGAAATTTCTGGTGTTTATGAAAAACTGGCACAAATATTGCCAAAATAATTATCTATAGGTAATTTTTAATATGTAATTAAACATGTATATAAAGTAGATCATACCCTGGGCTTGAAGGCAATAAGTTTGAGGATCATCTCCACAGTGAAAAGACCAGTGAAGAGCATGTTAAGAATGTTCATGGCTTTGTGGAAGGATGCAGACTGACCATGGTGCTGCACAGAGAAATAATATATATCCTGAATTAAAAGTCTGTAAGAAAGCAATCGCCAACTTCATTCATTCATTCATTCATTCATTCTCTTCCGCTTAATCCATGTGGGATGACGAGCCAGCTGGTACCCACTCGACAACTCTGGGCACAGAAACAACCCTAGACAGGGAGTCACTCCATTGTAGGGCACACACACACACTAAGAGCCACTTTAGAGACACCTAATGTGCCCAGAGAAAACCAGCGTGAACACAGGAAGAATAAGTCCACATAGAAATGTCCTAGGTCGTTCCCACTCAGTATTTATTCATCACGCTAGAGTATATAAATTATAATTGGTAAAATTTTATTGAATATTGTTATCGTCTAGTAAACATAATGGTTTATACTGACCTGCATTGCCAGGCAGATGGTATTGAGCAGGATTAGAGTGAACATCAGGTATTCGAAGTAGGTGGAGTTGACCACATACCACACTTTATACTGGTATGAATTCTTTGGAATGTACCTGCGTAGAGGCCGAGCCTTTAAAGCATACTCCACACACTGCCGCTGTACCATGAGAATAAAACACAAAGCGGTTCACGTATAGACAAAGAACAACAGGCAAGAAGAATACATGAGTGTTTCTTTCTCATAGTTAGTACTACGAGCTGTTTGCTTCAGAACTAATGTATAGGTTCATTATCATATATATATGATTAGTTACATAGCACATCTTTGGGGAGATAATCCAAAATGCATATCAAGATGCTGATTATACAGGTGCGCCTTAAGCTCACCAAATTAAAAAAAGCCACTCTTCCATTACATGTGCAGTTTACTTTTACTGTATTGGGGAGATAAGAAAACCAGTCAGTTTACTGTTTTATATATATATATATATATATATATATACACATATACAGGTGTTGGTCATAAAATTAGAATATCATTAAAACGTTTATTTATTACAGTAATTCCATTTAAAAAGTGAACCATGTGTATTTTACACATACGTTACACACAGACTGATATATTTCAAGTGTTTATTTCTTTTAATTTGATCATTATAACTGACAACTAATAAACAACCCACATTCACTATCTCAGAAAATTAGAATATTACTTATCGAATAGACTTATAGATATAGAATAGAATAGAATAGACTTATAGATATAGAATAGAATAGACTTATAGATATAGAATAGAATAGACTTATAGATATAGAATAGAATAGAATAGAATAGACTTATAGATATAGAATAGAATAGACTTATAGATATAGAATAGAATAGACCAATACAAACCAGCCACTAAAGAGCACAAGCCAGTGTATTTCTAGATGCAGTACGCCAGACCTAGCAATGCAGAACAACTGAAGGCCACTATCGGTACAACCTTGGCCACACCTTAGCAGTGCCACAGACTGATCAACTTCATGCCACACCACAATGCTGCAGTAATTCGGGGAAAATGAAGCCCCAACAAGTACCGGGTGCTGTTCATGCTGATACTTGGCCAGAATTTTTAAAAATAATTTCTTGGTCTTATGAAAGGATCAAAGTATCGAGATATTTCAGAGTTTTAGAGCAATATGTTGGCAACTTCAAAAAAATAAGTTTTCAAAATTAAAAGACTTTTGCAACAGTTTTCTGAAGCTATATTTTAAAAGTGTGCTGCGTCTGATGGAAAAGATTAAAGTCAAAGTGCAGACAACGTTTCAAATTTGACACAATTTCATATTACAGGACATGTACATTGTGTTTATTGTTTGCTACCAGCCCATAATCTAATGTGAAGGGTGTAAAATACTAATGGCAGAATACCAGTAATAAAATCTAGTTAATTGCATTTCTAGAGACTGGTACATGCGCTCTCTGCCAAAAACTGGAAAGATATAGACAGCTCTTTAATATTACATGAGCCCAGTTGTTGTGCAGCAGGTCTAAGCCTGGGAAACGGCAAATTCAGGTAGTTCCTGTCATTGCAACATCAAAACATAAATCATAGTATTTTTTATTTTCTAATTGTTTTTTTCATTTTCTTTTTTTATTTTATAAATAATGAGTAAATAAACTGTCTTGCAAAAAAAAAGAACTACACCTTCTTTCCTTCACCATTCTATTTCAGTCGTCACTGGGATATATTTCAGCTGACTGGGAGCTAAACTTCATTTACCTTCAACAGTTGTTTACCAACAGCTCTACATATTCCTATTGTGAATTGATATTTTACTGTAATGTCAGCAGGAAAGACATTTTGAGCAATTTCATTGGTTAAAATTACTTTATATAACAGTAAGTACAACCAGGACATCAATAACTTATTATTATTATTATTGTTAGATATAGAATTGTGTATTAGATTTATGTTATGTATATATTATATATATTACTGTTATATCATTACTGTTATATATTAATGTTAGTTATAGAACGATGTATTAGATGTATACAGATTACATCACATCACCCAAAAGGGGGATGTGTTTCTTTATGAGTCTGGTTCCTTCTAAGGTTTCTTCCTTACTTACTTTTCCTTGCCACTGTTACTCATCTGGAATAAAACGTTTTGTGTAAAGCTGCTTTGGGACAATGCCCATTGTTAAAAGCGCTTTATATATAAATAAATAAATAAAACTGAAGAACTACAGCTGAAATCTCTCCCCTCATAGGCATTTATTTATAAATGTTTATGTAATAGAGAATTGCTTCCATCACTGTGTTGCATCCACCTTGTGCATGTTAAAGTTCACCTTTGTGCCATCAGTATCAGTACCTGGTTTTTGTCCAGTTCACAGTTCTTGTATTCTTGCTCTCCTTGCTCCTGAAATGTAACAATCACAAAACCCACAAAGATGTTCATCATGAAGAAGGCGATGATGATGATGTACACGATGAAGAAGACAGAAATGACCACACGGTAGTTGTAGATGGGACCGGCATCTTCGGCATGGGAGTCTATCGATCTGTACAGGAGGCTGAAAGGCAAAGGAAAGAAAGAGAAAGACTTTACAAATCATCTATTTTTCATCTTACCACATAAAGGTAACTCAGGAGAAACTTAGTAGTAAATATATAAAAAAATAATGAAAAGGTAGCAGCAGGTTATTTACTGTAATTCTAGTTTTAAAAGGTTCCTCCTTTTCTACAGAACACAGTATTTTCAACACATCCTTGAGTCCACTTCTGTAAACCTCTGTATATTCTTAATGCTTTAATAACAAATTTATTATAATTTAATTCTACTTTTTATGAGACACGAGAGTATTCTCACAGAATAACAGTCTCTCTCGTCTCAATTTGTTCCTGTGGGCTTAAGTACACTGCCATTTTATCTTGGCCAAGGATAAAAATCAGTTGGCACTTGAGTCGAGCAGTAAATACTAAAACATTTTAAAATGTTCTGCCATTCTGGGATCAAGCCCGGGTCCTCTTAGTGTGAGTGTAAAATCCTCCCCTGCAGATCAGCAGTTTTTTAATTAATGGTGGTTTATGCAGTGATCTCCATGGTGCAAATGTGCTGCCAGGTCCTCTACCTTTAAAAAGTTCACTCCTGCAATGCCTACAAGCTGCTAGAGTATAACGATCCCTACTGATCCCTGGATCAGAACTCTCTGGTTTTTGGCCGAGAGTACGCTGTGCGTGACACTGTAACTGCCGCTTCTCGCTGGATCTGTTTTCTTTCTCTTGTGCTACCTAAATTCCATTTGCACAGGGACATTCTCTGAACCTATACTGTCCAGCTTATTAATTGCATAATTTCAGCTAAACCATCCGCCGCCTAGATTCTTCCACCTACTGGCTGTGTCAATCTCTGGGATTGCAAGAAAACGTTACCTACATCACAAGCAAAGACATCGACCCACGTCTTTGCTTCCCCTGCTGCTTCTAAATGCACTGTCTCTCTCGAAGTTCATATTACAGCTTTCAAGTAGACAGGATCTAGTAGACAGACACAGACTGCTTCGTGGAAGAGATGCAATTCCTTGAGTCCTTATAGCCCTCTTGTCTTACCTGCCTGGCACTTGGATGGTTTAAGTCCTACCACTCTGAAAGGCAAACTTTGTCTTGCTAGGTTTCCGGTTTTTAAAAAATGCATCCACATGCCAGGGTGTGCCTCAGAGCTTGGTCCTTGGACCAGTGCTATTTATATTATACATTTTTCCCTGGGTGAATTATCACAGTTTAAAATTCCATTGCTATGCAGACCACACGCATCAGGCCCACCAATTCCTTTCCTCCTATTTCTCTCAGTAGGTATTTTCAAGATCTTATCCTATGCCTGTGAGCAAATTTTCTTCAATTAAACACTGAGAAACTGAACTATACATTGGCCCAAAAGATGCACTTTCCTCTTTCTCTTGCCCTATTCTTCTCATTGGGAACACCTGTTTGTGCTGCTGCTTGAAACCCTAGTGTTACATTTTATCCTCTTCTAACTTTTCAGCCCTACATCCGCTCTATCACAAAGTCTGCTTACTTTCACCTCCGTAACATTTCTCGTCTTCGCCCCATGATTTCACCTCAGACAGCAGAGCTTTTGTTCCATGCATTTGTTACTTCTCAACTGGACTATTGCAACTCACTGCTCTATGGTCTTCCTAACAGGGCAATGCGCCCACTACAGCCGATTCAAAATGCTGCGGCTAGGATCCTCACATCCGCTCGCAAACATGAGCACATCGCCCCGGTTCAAGAGCAGCTGCACTGGCTCCCTGTACATTACTACTCCTCACTTTTAAAGCCCTTCATGGACTTGCTCCTGTCGACCTCTCCTCTGATCCCCTAAAGGCCTTTGCGCTCACTCAGAGCATGAGCAAGATGTCCCATTTCACCACAGTTGAACCATTTTATTTCTGTGTCTGGGGGGAACGTGAATGATGCAGTTATAACCATTAACACAAAACTTAAACATCAGATGAGGATTATAAACATTTTCATTTAAAACCATGAATACAGACCTCCTAAATGAGAATATGTTTCATGCGTGGGGTCTTACAACCGAGAGCGACTCATTTAATAAGGGACACCAAACGCCTCTACCTGCTAAGTTATAGATATTATAGTTTTAGTCTCATCTGATATAAAGAGGAGAATATTTGAGATCATAATTTTTCTTTGCTGGGATCTGAGAGGAGAAACCATTATTCATTATTCACTTTGATACCATTTACACACACACTTTATTGACTTTGTGTAATTTATGCTTCACGTATGAATAAAGCTATTGTGGATTTGGACAATAACCACCAACCTTATTCCTTAATGCTATACACCTGAATTCCACTCTGGAGTCACACACATCACATGTATACTAAGCTGCCGGGACCATATGCTCGCGTGTTTGGACGCGCTATTCTGCCGAACACACCACACACACACAAAAACACTCGCGAAATACATTATTAGCTGGATCCTTTTCCTTTCATTGAAAATTAAAGTTTGCAGTATTTTATTTTAAGAAAGTTAATTACTACATTACTATGTTCATAAGATGAGGCATCCACATCAAAGAATTAATGGACTCATGGGGAGACTGAATTATATGACTGAATATAACCCAGATTTCAATTTTATTTCTATTGTGCTTTTTAAAATTTATATTTATGTTATATTCATGAAGTTTATATAAGGAACTAGACCCAGAAGTGATTCCCATCCTCATTTTGGTGATAACCAATTGAACAGTCTGTTGTAAGTGTCTGTGTATTGGTAAAAGTAAGTAAGAAGGATGTCCCCAGCAGGAACTGGTCATTCCATGTGATGTGTAATCCCAAAGGAAGTTAGGCTTCTCAGTGGGTCACCTCAAATAGGTTAAGTTAAACAGTTAGATAGCTTAGTAGTGGTAGCAGCGCTTTGAGAAACTCCTGAACCCAATAGACATGCCTCCTATTATTGGGGTATTGAACTTCTCAGACTCCTTTAAAAGGTTTAAGACAGGCTTCTGAAAAGCAGAATTAATTTTGGATCCTGGAGTCACAATTTAGATTCTGACCAGGCTGTGTAACAGAAAATCAGCTATTTACTCTCTCAGATTTTGTAGATTGGATATATTCCCCTGAGATGCTGTGTTGGAGGTCTAGTCTGGGATAGGAGGGCTTCCACAGAGAGACTCAGAAGTGTAATTTCTGCTATTTTTTACAGATGAAGATGTCTTTCTGATGTCTATAAGGCATACACAAGGTTTAGACCTCCAAGTTTGAGGCCATCATTTTCTCCCAGAAAAGTATCGCATGCTTCCTCTGGCTGTGGGGTGAGAACCTATCTCTAAGTGAAGGAGTTCAGGTATCTCAGGGTCTTGTTCATGAGTGATAGGTAAAGAGATAAGGATACCTCCTGTTAGAGGTATTCTAGGTAAGCCACATGGAAGGAGGACCCAGGAAGCACTGGATGGAATATATCTCTGCTGGCCTGGGAAAATTTGGGGATCCCCAGGAAGAGCTGGTGAAGGACAGAGATGCCTGGGCCACTTTGCCAGTCTTGTTGCCTCCATGATTGAATGCACTTAGTGAAAAAGATAATGATGAAAGCATGAACAGTGTGTGCATGCATAAATGCATGTGTGACTTACGCTGGCCATCCTTCAAAAGTGGATACAGCAAATAAGGCCATCATTCCCTGAAGAACATCATCAAAGTTAAAGTCACTGTTTTCCCAGGTACGAAGGGATCTTACAGGCTTCCCAACGTTACCATCCTTATACAGAATGTATGTTCCCCTGAAACACACAACCAGAAGAGAAAGAGATAAAGGTATCATATATATAAAATAGATAGATAGATAGATAGATATAATCTAATGTATTATAATACACACCCCCAATATTTATCTTAAAGATCAGACATATCCCATGTACTCAATATCAAGTCTGAGCATTGATATTGATAATGATATGAGACTAACGGGTAAAAAATAATCATCAATAAAGAGACATATGCAAGAAATATGTAAATAAAACAGAATTAAGAGCATTATTAACTAAATGTGTGAGTTGAGCTTCCTGCTTGTAGTTGTGAATATAGAATTAATGTTTTGTGCAACTGGGTGTCTACAATCTCAGTGCATGACGATGTGCCGAAACCGTGTTGGGGCATTGTGCAGTGTGAATGCATTTGGAAATGATCTCATGTACTGCCTCTAGCTACAAAACAGTTGTATGCGTCTGTTGCTCATTGTTCCCCTCTGTTGTTGAATTTTATGTTAGGGGTCTGCAGTTTCCCGATTAACTCAAACCCATCCTGTCATTGTTGTTTTTGAAGAAGAAAATTGTGCAGATCTTGCTTGTTCCACAAGCCATAATGCAGAATAGGTACAAAAAAAGACAGATCTACATTGCCACTTACTAAGTGACTAAAATGAAGAGAGATACTGATTTATATGAAAAGCTCATGTCAACCCATCATCTCAAGCGGAGAAAGGTGAGGGTTAGACTTTTTTCGATTAAGTTTGGAGATTTAAGAGAGGACATTGTGACAATCTGATTTAGAGCCAATGCTTTACTTACTGTGTATGCTGTGATCAAGTACAATTATTTTAAAACATGCCATCAGCTTCTATTCTTATGCTGATGACATACAGCTGTTTCTTTAATCAAATCCAGATGAGAGGCTTATCGTAATAATGTTAAGGAATGTGTAAAGGACAACGGATGCTAAATGTCTTTCTTATTCTTAATTCTGATAAAACAGAAGTACTTTTTCTTGGATCACAGGCAGACAGAAGTAAGATTTCTGATTTTCTAGTAAATTTGAATGCCAATGATTCACCACCTGTGAAGCAGTGAACAATCTTTTGTGATTACTGATTCTAGACTTTAATTTAAAGCCCATGTAGCCCATGTTTTTCTTCTTAGAAACATTGCTAAATTTAGAAATATAGTGACACTTCATGATGCAGGAAAAAAACTCTTTTTTTGCATTCATGTGTTAATTCTGGACTGGATTATCGTTATGCCTTGTTGTCTGTATGCTCCACTAGGTGTATGAAAAAACCTATAGTTAGTCCAGCATGCTGCTGCCCTAAAAGATATGCCCCCATTTTGTCCTCACACAATTGCGTGCCAATTAAATTTTGCATTGATAAACTTCTACTATTAAGGTATAAAGCTATACATGATCTAACTCCACAGTATCTATGTGAGCTATTTATATATTTACATTTGTAGTATTTAGCAGACGTCCTTGTCCAGAGCGACTTACAAGTGTTTTAAGATAATAGCAGTAAACACAATCTTTCTGACTAGACACAAAACCAACAAGAATATCCTCAAGAAACTGTTGTAGAGGGGAAGGGGGGTTGAAAAAATGGGTTTAGTTGAGGTAAGTGTGGAATAAGTGGGTCTTTAAACAATATCTACTGACTCTGCCATACGAACATTAAGGGGAACTTCATTCCACCGCTATTAATACTAAAGGATCAACCATGTCTACTTGCTCCCGTTGACTCTCACATGTTCAATCCGTTGAATTGACAGCGGGCTGAGCCCACATTTAAGTTGTACAGAGTCCCTGTCTTACTACAACACACTCTAAAATTCTCTATATTACAATGATCATACATAATTATTTATCTTTTTCCCCCAGTTAGCTTGTCGCGGCCTGGGTTAACAACGATAACAAACAGGGTACTGGTGGGAAATTGCGCTACTATTTGTTGAAGACAACGAGAAGGGAAGCATGTGAGGAGACAGAGAGAGAACAGGAGAGTCAAGAGTGTAGAATTGAGGGTAGCAACCCTGAATGTAGGGAAGATGACAGGAAAAGGTAGAGAACTGGATGATATGATGGAGAGGAGAAAGGTGGATATTTTGTGTGTGCAGGAGACAAAGTGGAAGGGGAGCAAGCCTCCAAGCATCTGTGCAGGTTTTAAACTGTTATATCATGGTGTAGATAGGAAGAGAAATAGAGTCTCGGTGGTTCTGAAGGAGAACTATGAAAAGAGTGTTTTTGATGTAAAAAGGGTCAGATAGGGTGATGAATTTTAAAGTTAGAAATTGAAGGTGTAATAGTGAATGTTGTCAGTGGATATGCACCACAAGTTGGCTGTGAGTTGGAGG
>JAOUQT010022022.1:0-11753 GCA_025769995.1 Xyliphius kryptos
TGGTCACTATCCTGCAAGAAGAATGGCTTCAAATCCCTCTGACCACTGTGCAGGACTTGTAGAGGTCATTCCCAAGAGGAATTGACGCTGCATTGGCCGCAGAAGGAGGCGCTACACCATACTAATCAATTATTGTGGTCTAAAACCAGGTTTTTGAGTTTCATTGTCCAAGTGATAAGGTGGTGGGTTCAAATGTTTTACTGGTACTATACGTACAATAACGGTGGTGGTAACATACCATGACCATGTTAGAGTTAATAAACTGTGATGGTTTGTACAATTAGTGTGAGGTGTGCTGAATAAAAAGCCAGCGTTTGCATGGTTCTCATTTGAAAAGGAACCAGGTTCTCATACCAAGCTCGTCTTTGCATATGATTGGCTTCGTGCAGAAGGATGGCTTTCCTTGACCAATTTCATTAACTGCACTGACACGGAACTCATAGGATTCACCCTCCCGCAGACCATCGTAGGTAAACCTTCTGTCCATCAGTTTGTCTTTGGTCAGTCTCATAAACTTGTCCTTGCCGATCATACGGGCTTCGATAATGTAGGAAATCACCTCACTGCCCCCATCATTCTTTGGTGGCTTCCATGTTACCGTTATGTAATCTTTAGTTACCGCAGTCACCTCAATTTCCTCCGGACGATCCGGGACAGCTGGTACACAAAACAAGAAAAAGGAAATAATTCAACAGAGTTTCATGTTTTACATTCCCGGTTCGAATCCCGAGTTTCCATGTCCTCCCCATGTCTGCGTGGAGTTCTCCGGTTTCCTCCCACATTCCAAAAACATGGATTCCAGGTAAATTGAATGCTCTAAATTGCCCTGTATAGTGAGTGAGAGAGTGTGTGCCCAGCTATGGATTGGCACCCTGTCCTGGGTGTATCTGCCCAGCGCCTGAGATGTTCTCCTAGATGGCCATGGGGAACCCTACCGCGACCCTACTAGAGGAATAAGCGGAAGATAATGGACGGCTGGACTTTTTACATGGTACTACATACATTAAAAACCCCGAAATTAAGAAACAACTTACAAAGAGGCTCTCTGATGATAATCTCACACGTCGTTTCACGGAACGGTCCAAGTCCAACTGCATTTTCAGCAGCAACTCTGAAGAAATATGCTTTTCCTAAAGTAAGATTAGTAACCACACCACTCTGTCTAGCAGCATTATAAGAGCACGCCGTCCATGCTTTGCGTTCGGCTTCACGTTTCTCAATAAGGAAGTTAGATATCGGTGAACCGCCATCATCCTCTGGGAAGAACCAGATGAGTTTACAGGAGTCAATGCTGAGATTATCCGCTGTGAAAGGTATGCCGACTGGACCAGGGATATCTAGAAAGAGATGAAAGGAAAACATTTAGCTCAGCCTCTTTATCGGATCTACATCATCATCTACCTCAATTATCGCTCTGCTTACCGAGGACCTCGACAATCACCGTCTTTTTCACTTCTCCTCCAGCATTTTTCGCAGTCAAGCTATATGTCCCTCGTTGTTTTCTGGTGCAGTTCTTAATCACTAAAGAGGTGCTGATTGACGTGTTTTCAATCACAGCCTCAGGTGGAACAGCGCCATCGTCTCGGTTCCACGTTATTTCCGGAGCGGGCACGCCGGACATGTATGCCAGCATGCGGATAACACCACCGGCATGAACAACAATCCTCTCTTTCATGGAGACGTCCAGCTCGAGCACCGGGGCGACTGGAATATGGAACAGTAGATTATCATGAAGTTATATTGTTCTGCATTTGAACTCTGATGTGCAAACCGTAAATAAAGAAAGGCCCTACCTATCCGTTCCTTCATTTCAAGAACATCTGCAACTTCTCCTGGCTCTCCTGGACCTGCGGCATTAAGTGCCAGAACTCTGAACCTGTAGAATCCATTCTCTTTCAGTCCGGTGATTACAAACTTGGTTCCTCTGATTTCCGTCTCTTTGGCCTGGAATAATAAACACACAGGATTAAAAAAAACAAATCGGCATAAGGAGGGGTAGCTCAGTGGTTAGGGTGTTGGACTATCAATCAGAAGGTTGTGGGGTTCAAATCCCAGGTCCACTAAAGTTACCAATGTGGGTCCTTGAGCAAGACCCTTAATCCTCATTGCTCCAGATGGGGCTGTTTCAACCCGATATTCTGACCCCAACTGTCACGTTGGGATATTTTCAATTCGCTTTGGATAAAAGAGTCAGCAAAATGACCAAATGTAATGTATGTAATTTACATTTACATTTTATCAGACGCTTTTATCCAAAGCGACTTACAGGTATCCCAACTTGGTTGGGGTCAGAACACAGGGTTGATAGAGGACCCTGGAGCAATGAGGGTTAAGGGCCTTGCTCAAGGACCCACATTGGTAACTTCAGTGGACCTGAGATTTGAACCCCCAACCTTCTGATTGATAGTCCAGCACCCTACCCACTGAGCTACCACTCCCTTCTTGGTACCATGGCATGGGGGAAAGAAACGGTTGCAAGAACATTTGAGGGCCTCAATGTTTCAGTACAGTTCATACAGACAATATGAGGTTAAAGAGTTTGTGAAGGGTGTGAGTTGTCTCCGGTTTGCATTTCCAGTGGTGATCTACCAGGATTTATCTTTTTTTAAATATTTTTTTTAAAGCTTTAATGTTTAAACCTAGTTACACACATCATGCTGATATTATTACAGTACAAGGAAATCCAGTGAAAAAAAACACTATTATTCTGATGAATAATAGTTGCACTAAATTCTGTCAGCCAGGTGGGAGGAGTCTGAACAGTTGATCCAAATGATTATCAGTGAGTGGGAACCGATATCTGGATCTCATTATTTTCATGTGGGGGGAAAGCCTGATTCACATATATAGGTGGATCCAAAAAATGCCGTCAAAATATGTGTCACATTTTCTTCTGATGAACAATTTTCTTCAGCCAGCAAGTTCCAAAACTGCCCAGCAGAGGCACTTGACTTAATTTGAATGTCAGTTGGAAGGACTAAAATTTCATCTTCCAAAGCAGATTCCAAAGTCACATCAACGTTAGCTCTGTCATCAAATGGTGAACAATTTTGCAACCAGCTTGCACAAATTACATTTCAAATAAGACATGATTGTGGCAGGGGGCGTGTCTGCATGCCGGTTTGTGTGTGTGTGTGTGTGTGTGTGTGTGTGTGTATAAGTGCTTCTGATACTGTCCTGTAATAAAGTACAGCACAGTTAACCAAGACGCTCGCCTGTCCCCCACGTGCTTCATTTCTCAAACCTGTGGAGTGTTCCACAGCGATCTACCAACGCACACTGTGCGACTGTGAGCGACATACTGGGCACACCTGCTTTAAATTATTTCAGAGACAAATTTCCACAAACACACCCCAAATTTACATGGACTGCCTTCTGGTTCCTGCTGCATGAGGGAATTTAACGTAAAATGGGATGTCATAACAGTTCCTGTAGGTGTGGTTTAGGGGTGTCGGAATATTTTTGTCCATGTGCTGTATTTTTATAGACATTATAGATACAAAAACATTAATGAACTTTATTGTTACATGTTTATTAAATTACTTTTCATCTCATCAACTTCCCCCTTAATCCTGTACTAGGGTCCCAAAAACGTTTTTTGTTCACTGGGAAGATCCAGAACAGGGCACCAATCCATCACTAAGCACACACTCACCCACAGAGACACACTACATAGGGGCAATGTACACAAAGACATCATATTTAGAGTCAATTCACCTTAAATCAATGTTTTTGAACTGTGAGAGGAAACCGGAGAACCTGGAGGAAACCCACGCAGACACGGGGAGAACATGCAAACTGGAAAACCTGAATCCAAAGTCTTAACCTTTACATCACATTAACTGACATAATATTCAAATTTAATATTATTTAATGACATATAATAATATTCAATTATAATGTAGTTTGTAAAACCTCAATCCCACCTGATTTAAAAAAGTACATTTTGCACACAGAGCGCTTACCTTATCATGCAGGTCAGTTTGATTTCGAAGCATTTTAGCAAAAATCCCTCACAATCTCTAAAATAAGTAAGCGTTAATGATGTTCTTAGACCTGCATACTGTTTTCTCTGCTATAGTGCTCTCCTATGTGGTGTCAGTCGACCACCTGCTTGGTGACAATTATCGGAGAAGGTCCTCTCTCCCCTATCAGATGTACTGCATGAAACGGAGTGAAACGCAACCTCTAAGTGGCATTAGGTTTCTCTACAGGGAATCAACATCAGAACGACCTCATGAACTCCCACTCACACGGAGGGCAGCAGAACTAAAGGGGTTCAGTGGAGGGTTAGGTGTGAAGCACCATGTGACTGGCTATGCTTTGTATTCAAATGAACTGAAACCACAGAGGAACATCCAGATAAACTATTTGTAATCAAGAAACATGATATTATGGACTAGTGGTATGGAAGGTGTAAACAGTGTGAAAGTTGGAAGACGAGTGATGGCTTTGGAGTTTATATATTTCAAATGTGTGAGTGAGGTTTGGGGCATTTAAAATTTTGAAATGAATATGTGGAATGAATATAGTGTGAGTTGGGACTACGGTGTCCCAGCGATGGCTTTCTTTTGAAATTTTTTTAGAGTTTATCAGTAGGTTTTCCAAGGACACGATAAGGCATGAGGGACTTTCAGCTTTGTAGATACTCGCCAAGACCCCAATCCACTCGAGGTGTTTGATGGCGATAACGAACGAACAGTGGAATATAGGAAAGCGAGTACAATTATATATTACATTTATTTAAAAAGGAGTGAGAGGGACTTTAAAAGCAGCTCTGTTATTGATCATAAATGGTCATTATATTGATGAAAGTTTAGAGAAACCTACAAAGTTCCTAAAGCTTTGACTGAAGTAATAAGGTACGAAAGGGCGGCATTATTGGGAATGAATCAGGTGAAAGAAGCTAAGCGGAGTACAGTTACACTTCTTTCCTGTGGGACTTCTGCCATAGCCTTTCATTTCATTCAATTGCCGATAGATAGTTCGAGAAGAACCTGATGCACCCAGCGCCTGCAGGACAGCTTGAATTTCTTTAGAACTTAATTGGGGCTACATATCCACCATCCGGACAATCCTGCGTTACAATCTTTTTATCACTTTTTCTCCTCCGTCCACGTCCATGGAGATTAGATACAGTGCCATAAGTTGTAAACTTCTTGTTTTTTTTGCGCACAGTGGACAAAGGAACATCAAGATCTCTGGAAATGGACTTGTAAACGTTGATATTTTTCCACAATTTTGGTTCTCAAGTCCTCAGACAGTTCTCTTCTCCTCTTTCTGTTCTCCATGCTTAGTGTGGCGCACTCAGACACACAATGCAAAGATTGAGTCAACTTCGAGCTTACACTGGTTTCAGGTGTGATTTTCAAATTGCCCACAACTGTAACTTATCACAGCTGAATTGAGCATGAATATTTGAATGTATTGAATATTTACCCTCAATTTTGAGGGTGCCAATAATGTAAATGTAAAATTAGCCTTTTTTCCCCCTCTGTTTTTTGTGTTGTTCCAATACACACAAAAGAAATATACATGTGTATAGCAAAACGTGTAATTGCAATAATTTTCGGGGACTAATACTTCATTTCCTGGAAAAAAATCAGGGGTACCAACAATTTCGGCCATGACTGTATAGATGCCTTGTCAAATCCACTGTCTGACCACATGGATGTTTATTGGGATAAACAGGACACACGCTAAAATCTTGTAGCAAGCCTTAACAGAAGCATGGAAGCTGTTAAAGCATTAAAAAGGGGATCAAATTTGAATGGGGTATGTTCAAAGCTTCTGTGGGTGTAATATGTAGGTGTCCTAATAATTTTGTCCATATAATAAATCTAATGCTCATGAGAAACTCTTTCATATATACTCAGCTCCAGTCCACGTTTCCGGTGCTAATGACCGTCAGCCGTAATGGTGGCAGCCTGAGACGGAACACAGCGGCCACATTGCCCCGAGGAAGAGGAGATTTTTCTACCCACATTGTAGATTTTGTCAGCATCTTTTCCCTCAGGACACTGCTTGCACGAAGAACCCACCCCAAATCTGCAACTCTTTCGTTTCCAAGCTTTAATCTCATGGAGACCAATTGCGAGGGAAGGCGACGGGTGTGAGCTCCAGTCTGCGATGGTCAGAAACTTTTCGAGGCTCAGTATTTAAAACCATTTGGAGGGCATTAATATTTCAAAGAGTCGCGGCTGAGTTTTCTGCACTGTGCAGTGTTTTAGTGAAGACTCGTGTAACCATGACCCATTCTGAATTATGCAGGGAGGTCGAAAGGATGTTGAGAAGACACACACACACACACACACACACACACACACACACACACACACACACACAACCTAACAGATGCAATAGTGTGAAGAGCAACTGAACCAAAAAGGAAACTGAAACTAACACATTTTCAATCTGCAATGATCCATTTATCTTGGAGTTTCTGCTTTCAGTTGGTCTTAAATACTATTGTTTATATTATAAAACACAGTTTCGCTCCTAAAATTTGATTGGCTGAGCCGTGACATTATAGACAATAAAACAAACCTCACATTCGTATCTGAACATTATATACATTTTACAGATTTTGCGTTCTGTAATTTGGTCACTAGATGGAAATCTGTTACTCAGAGATTAGCATTTACTTTAAAAACTGGACTAAATTTCCTAAACAAGTAAAGCTCATCTATCTATGTATGTATGAAAGAGTGGCATTATTGTGAATAAACCACGAGAAAGTGGTGTAACTGTACTCTGCTATGGGTCGTACCCAACAACAACTCATTTCTGTGATTTATTCACAATAATGCCTCCCGCTCAGACCGTGTTGCCTTATTCAATCATTCATTCATTATCTTCCGCTTATTCCTTTATGAGGGATGCCCATCCAGGAGAGAACATCTCAGGCGCTGGGCAGATCCACTCAGGACAGGGCGCCACTCCATCGCTGGGTACAGACTCTCTCACTCATCCACACACACACTATACAGGGCAATTTAGAGCATTCAATTTACCTTTAAGTTTTTGGAATGTGGGAGGAAACCAGAGAACCTGAAGGAAACTCATTCAGACATGGGGAGAACATGGTAACTCCACTCAGATTGGGATTTGATCGGGAATCCCAAGCGCTGAGAGGCGAATGTGCTAACCACTAAGCCACCGTGCCGCCCGTATTGCTTTATTAATTTATTATTTTTCCAAACTAGCTATTCTCTTAATAAGGGTCATATCTAGAAGGTGGGACTATCCCAGCAGTCACCAAGGCCGGGGTACTCTCTAGCATGATCAGTAATCTATTACAAAGAAGAAACATATAAACATATTCCCTCACATTTTCACAATTGGGGACTCATGAGTCTCTACTAGCATTCTTGAGCACACACACAGATAGAACATGCAAATCGCACAATGATCACTGCATTGATCCACATTGAGATGCAGCAAGTAGGTACTATGTAAGGTGGAAGCAGAGCAATAATGATTTAGCATGTAGTGGTACAACCCCCATGGTACATTACACATAACAGTGGTACAAGTGTGGCCTCGTGGTGAAGGTACAGGGGTACACATCCTGTTGGGTTCCTGAGGAAGAGCCTTAATCCAAAACTGTTTGGATTGGATCCTGTTGGGGTGGATAAAGGGTCTTACAATGAGAATCTGCCTAACTCTGTTTATGGGGAGGGTAAAATTAATCTCAAATTAATGTGCTTAATGTGACTAAATTGTAATGTTAGTTGCTCATTTATCCAGAAAAACATTTTGTCAGGCTTTATTCATGCGACGATGAGAATGAGACTAAATAGAACACCTAGATTAAATGATTAAGAGACATGTACGAATACTTTTGCCCCTATAGTTTATGTTCTTTGAGGACATGAGGAGAGGTTCTGGCTCAGGGTGCCAGGAGTGCAGGGCATTGACCTCCACTAAATGTTCTCTTACATAAAGTAAACAGATGCTGACTGCAATTAGAGCGCACAGCTGCCGATGCAAGACGTACCGGTGAGCAAACTTCCATATGATAAAAACATCTGGACTAGCAAAAGAAATAAATAAATAGCCAACGCCTTCTCTATCAAAAGCAAGGAGATATTTTAGAAACTGGTTTCAGAGGACATGAAGACAGATGGCAGAAATTTCACAGTGACTCAAATAAATGTTTGGCTTCATTGAAGGACAAGCAGATTATTAATCACTTTTTTTAATTATAATTTTTTTTTTAATAAAAAAAAAAGGCTGCCGGTAAAACCATAGTGTCCACTAATATTCCCCTTATAATAACCCTTATAGCTCCAGGCGTGCAGTATAATTCTTTTGACCAAGTTTTGATACTTGGAAGTCCATCCATCCATTGATCATCTTCCGCTTTCTCCTCTACTAGGGTTGCAGTGGGGTTCCCCCATGTTCCCCAGGGGAGAACATCTCAGGCGCTGGGCAGATACACCCAGAACAGGGCGCCAATCCATCGCTGGGCACACAATCACTTACACATCCACACACACACTATACGGGGCAATTTAGAGCATTCAATTTACCTGGAACCCATGTTTTTTTTTTGACTGTGGGAGGAAACCGGAGAAAACCCACATGGACATGGGGAGGACATGGATACTCCACCTAGGTTGGGATTTAAACCGGGAATCCCCAGCACTGAGAGGCAAATGTACTAACCATTAAGCCGCCGTGCCGCCCATACTTAGAAGTCAATTGGAAGGCTGTTTTTTTTTTTAAAAAAAAAAAAAGGCAAAATAAAGGAAATGTGTAGCCTTTTTAACACGTATGCTTATTATAATGTATAAAACATTGTTTATGTTTAGAGTTGGCACGTTCTCCCTTTATCTGGTTTCTCAAGGGTGCCTGTCGCACCTATTAAAGCTGGGATAGGCTCCAGCATTCCATATAAATAAATAAATGAAAAACTAGAAGCTATTGTGTACAAAAAAAAGCTTACTCACCGCGGTGTTTAAAAAATAATGATCTGCTGCCACCTGCTGGTCTTTAATGGTAATGTTCAGACGCCACACAGAAGTAAAACACAAACCGAGCTAAAACTGACAATTTTAAACAACTCGGGTTATGTTTTTTAGTTTTTACAAAAACTAAAACACACAAAACACCACAGAGAGCCAAAACCCCACATTATTTCACTTTATGAGACGACAACAACATACTTTAAACACGCTCGAACGTGACTCTTACTTTTCAGGCCAAACCAACATGAAGCTTAAAACGACATTGAAAGCTTATATTAGTTATTTTAAACAGTTAGCGGGTAACCCTAAAGAGACGCGGATGACGGTATTTGCAGTTTGCCATTTCGGAAATGTGAATTTAAGACCAACCTGCAGGTCCCTGATGGAGTCGTTGGTGACCGCTGGTTGGACCGTACGGAGCCGGGGGTTCACCCACACTGACGCCATGACTAACTTTTTATTTCTCCAACAACTTTTTTTCCATTTAAAGCTGCCTGTAGGCCGCCGCGTTAGTGACCTACCGATGATAGTGTCCCGTGGTTGCCATGGAAATGCACGCGCAGGGTCTTTGGTCCGGGGGAGGGTTGGCTGCTGGTCTGAGGCGGCGGATGTCTGGCGACTAAATATTATTTTTACACAAAATGTAAATTAAATGTGAACAAAAAGCTCAACTTTTAAGCAAAACTAAACTTTTACATCAATTGAGTGATAATGAATTCAAGCGTAAATTCAGTTCGGCGTTGTTTAATGGACGGACTCGGTTGTAGTTGTAGGTTTATATCATGTCCAGCAGAGGGAGACGTGGGTGCTTTAGTGATGACTCGTGTAAGCGTGACTTATTTTGAATTATGCGCGCGCGCACACACACACACACACACACACACACACACACACACACACACACACACACACACACACACACCTTTTTTAAATCTGCTTTGACTCATTTTTATCTTTGAGTTTCAGTTTTTAATTGGTATTAGATATGATATGCTTTTTAACTTTTTAAGCGTTTTGCTGAGCCGTTTGTCCAGCCGTGACATTATTGACAATAATACACACATACATTTACATTAGCATTAGTGATTTAGCAGACACTTTTATCCAAAGCGAGTATCCCACTTAATAGCTGGGCTCAGAACACAGGGTTACATACAGAATCCCTGGACCAATTAGGGTTAAGGGTCTTGCTCAAACACCCACATAGGTACCTTTAGTAAACCTGGGAATTAAACACACAACACTTAGATTGTTAGCCCAACACCTTACCTACTGAACTACCACACCCCCCTTAACACATTGCACTGCCCGGTGATTGAACCTGGGTCAACTCATCTCGTCGCTTTGGAAAAAAGCATATTCTAAATGACTAAATGTAACTGCTTGGAAGGCAGCTATGCTAGTGCTTCACATTCGTATCAATGTGTGATATACAGTTCATAGCCAAAAACCTGTTACTCAGTGATCAGCGTTTACTTGAAAAAACGAAACTCAACTTTCACATCGAGCGACTCATAAAAGAATTCAGTTTGCCGTTGTTTAATTGGCGAATCCGGTTGTAGTTGTAGTTTTATATCATGTCTTGCAGAGGGAGATGTGGGCTCTTTATACGTAGGCACAGCCTTATCATCATTGCAATGACGTCCTAAATGCAGCGTAAGTACTTTGGGTAACACGGTGGCTTAGTGGTTAGCACATTTGCCCCTCAACACAGGGGATATCCGGTTCGAATCCTGATCTGGGTGGAGTTTCCATGCTCTTCCTCTTTGTTCAGAGATCAAGTGTCCATATTCAAAAATTATATAAAATTTATAACTACTCTAAGTAGATAGATGTGTTTTTAATCTACTTTTAAAGATTTATAGTGAATTATAATAATGAACATTAAATAGAAGGCTATTCCAAAGGTGAGGAGCCTTTTAAGGGATCATTCCTTCATCAGCAGTCATTTTAATTATTTTAGGAACAAAAAAAAAACGCACCTTAAGAATGTCCCACTACCACATGTGTAATAAATTAAGCACAATATTAAGATGATGTCACATTTAAAGAATTTTGTATGTTCTCATTATTACCTGCAGCCCAGGTTTCTTTTCAGAGACCATGTAAATCAAATATGTCATTATTATTTAATTCAGAAGCATGAGGTCAGACACTGACACTGGAGGGAAGGACCAGGTTCATGATCTCTGTTCCAATACTCTGGCTGGAGTTGAAATTGATTAAGTTTAAGTGTTTTTATTCATATAGAGCATTTTACAATAGTATATATTCTCAAAGCAGCTCCAGTGTTATAAACCTGAACACCCAAGGATCAAGCTGAAGCAACAGTGGCAAGGAAAACTCCCTGATGAAGACTAGCGAATTTTGCATATTGTGCTGATATTAACAATGCAGACAACTACTTATATTGCTGTGTGTTGATTATTATTATTATTATTATTACTATTATTATTATTATTATTATTCGGCTCACTGTTACGAGTAAATGTTGCTGGTTTTTAGCACATGCGTCTTGCAGTTATTGACGCACGAAGACGGAGTCGGTTCGTTTTAATCGGAAACGATTCAGACCGCCTGATTTAACGAGCAGTGGGGAAAAACACACAGGGAGTCGAATCATGGGAGATTCGGCTTATAATAATAGTAATAATGTTAATTATTATTATTATTATTATTTTTTTTTATTATTATTATTATTATTATTATTATTATTATTATTATTGTTATTATATTTATAATAATAATAATTATTATTATTATTATTCATTCATTCATTGT
>JAOUQT010022043.1:0-11753 GCA_025769995.1 Xyliphius kryptos
AGCCATGACTTGTCAGTACTTGGAATCAAACCAGGGACCTTCCGGTCACAAGGCTGGTTCCTTAACCACAAGCCTAAAACTGCCCCAACTGAATGAAGTTCTAGGAACAAAAATATTTATTTAAGGTTTTTTCACTTCTGCCATGACTTGTCAGTACTTGGAATCGAACCAGGAACCTTCCGGTCGCAAGGCTGGTTCCTTAACCACAAGCCTCAAATGAATGAATAAATGAAAAGAATGAATTTCCAGGAACAAAAAAAATTATTTAAGATCTTTTTAATTTAACCAGGAAATTCTGTTACGACTATGTTATGACTGTAAACACAAACCAACTTTCTTTGATATTCATACACTCACCTGCCACTTTATTAGATAGACCTATCTAATTGCTAGTTGACAAAAAAATCTACTGGGATTTTTAAAATATCCAGTGAATGGCAATTGTGTGGACTTGAGAGGTGTGGTGATGTGAGAGGTCAGAGGAGAACCGAAAATCTTTTCCATACAAAGCAACATTTTACAAAAAAAAATCATTGCTTACAGCAGAGTATGTGACAATGCATTCACATTCAGAGTATGAGAGGAAATACCAGCTCTCACCCAAATATGCTATGGTTAATAATCTGCCTCTATAGGTCTTTTAAAATAATGAATTTCAATACAATCAAGACAAGAAAAAAATCATTTAATGGCAAACTCTCCATCTGTTGCTTATCATCTAAACCAGTAGCAATTTGCAAATAAGTAAATGGAGACTAATATCAATTTGTAATTTCCCAGATTTTATTTTATATCCATGTAATCAGAACTGATTTGGAGTAAAGCTTATTTAAAAGCTAATTCATATGCATCACTGCATATAAACATACAATACTTGCAAGCCGATAGAAAGTGAGTTTATGTGCAAGAAGAAATTGCAGAGTATCATCTACAGTCTCCAAAACTTCAACAGCATGTGATACAAACCTGAAGTGCTCTGCATCAATCACAACTAGGTAGAGCAGGAAAGTGTAGCCCTGGGATCTCAGTCGTAACTAAGGACTGCTCACTGGTTCGGCTGATACAGCAGCTTTTTTGTGCTTCTTAGGAATATTTACTAAACTGTTGGGCCAGATCTCCCAAACGAGAGAGACACGAACTACTATTTTTTAAAGGTAATTTTTCAGGATTATTTAATAGAAAAATGGCAAAAATGTGGCAAACATCCAAAGTTCGCTTCAGGGAGCTATTGATTTCTATTTCCACCAATTTCAATTATGTTTGCGCCTCGGAAATTGAGCTGGTAGATAGTAATCTCTTAACATTAGCCAACTGAAGTGAAAAATCGCATTACACCAGCAAGTAAAACTGTTCTGCGCACACACCATAAAGCAATGTCAAGAGTGTTCATTCATTAAACACTTCACTACTTTTTAGTACTCTCGAATAATTATAATACACTATTAAAACAAAAATTATGAAACTTTAGTCAGTAACCAAGCAAGATTAAACAAACTAATGTAAAAAATTACAAATCCAATCAAAACTGTAATAATTGTGTTTGGCTTGTGCTTCCTTACCATGAGGCTTCTCTGAATAGTTCCATATTATTATCTTGAACTCCTATACAGTAGATGCTAATGGTATAATGCAATCCCACGACCTGTATCTGTTTGTGGTTACAGGTTTAAAACAAAAGTGATTTAAAACAAAAGTGGGTGTGACTTAAACCGGGGAGGTTTGGACTGGTTTTTAATCATGCTAACAGAGTTATTATTTTGGCTGGTAAGGAACAGTCAGTGACTGAGTTCAGATACAAGCATAGGTTTATTAAAATAGTGCAATCATGGCAAATAAATCCAATTGTATAGCCAAGAACATGTAATGAATCAGTTGATCAGAAAACGATCAAAAAACAGAATAACACAGGTGGGACAAAGACCAGAAACTGAAATAATATCATGGAAAATCACCACAACAGTAGTAGGCTTAGTATAATAGCAATGCAACACTTTGAAATTGGTACAGTTAAACACCAGTGCTTATATATACGACTGATTTTATTTAACTAGGAACAGGTGCATGTGTGATTACAAAAAATTGCCATAGTCGCCATGTTTGAAAATGGGTGGAACTTGAGTGTCTTTCCTGGGCGCTGCCATGGATACTGAGAAGTGTAATAAGATGGTGGCATCATATATTGCAGACATACAGCATTTCTTACAACAAGCCTATGATTAAAAGGCTAATGCTAATTTTCACCTAAAACTATATTCTTTTTTAAGTGCTGTTTTAGACACACGTATTTCTAATTGGAGGAGTCTGTTGTAAAGAAATATTTTTGAATTCTTTAACAAATGCAATTTTTAATCTTTATATACTATATTTTCCAACATTACACTTTCACCAGAAATAAAATGTTAAATAAAAATGTTTGTATGGTCATAAATAAAGCAGCATATTACACAACAGAGCACAGAAAATCAAGAAACAAATGTGACTGTCAAAGTCTCCAGAATAATTGTATTATATTCTAGTCCAAGAACCCAGGGGTCACTCTGAGAAAGCTTCAGCATTACTCACGAGATATAGGAGAAATTCCAAGTATGGACTTTTAGAAACCAAGAGAAACAAAATGATTTGGTCTGATGAAACAAGATTAAACTATTTGGCCTGAATGCCAAGCATCGTGTCTGTAGGAAACCAGGCACCATACCTACAGTCAGGCAAGGTGGTGGAAGTTTTTTGGAAGCAGGAACTGGGATACTAGTCAGGGTCGAGAGAAATCTGAATGTAGCAATGTACAGAAACATCCTTGGAGAAAGCCTGTTCCAAGGTGCTCTGGGCCTCAGACTAGGGCAAAGGTTCATCCATCTTTCAATAGGGCAATAACCCTAAGCAAGTTAAGAAAAGAGTGGCTTCGGGACAACTCTGTAAATGTTCAAGTGGCCCAGTCAAAGCCCAGCCTTGAACCCAATTGAACGTCTTTTTGTATTTTTAATAAAATTTGCAAAACATTCAAACAAAAAGTTTTTATTTTCCATTGTGAGCTGCTGTGTGCAGAATTTGAGGGGGAAAGTACATTTTAATTCATTTTAGGCTGTAACCAAACAAATGTGGAAAAATTTAAGCGCTGTGAATACTTTCCAGATTTAGTCGAGGGTCACAGCCA
Organism: Xyliphius kryptos; assembly: GCA_025769995.1. Classification (NCBI taxonomy): domain Eukaryota; kingdom Metazoa; phylum Chordata; class Actinopteri; order Siluriformes; family Aspredinidae; genus Xyliphius; species Xyliphius kryptos. The sequence continues at coordinate 3,152 of JAOUQT010022043.1, forward strand.
GGGCTTTGTGGTGTACCAAGTTACCAGGCCCCCAAGTATGAGGAGGGCCCTTGAAGAGTCTGTAATTTTATATTCCTTTAATTATTAATATACAGCGTGGGCCGTTTATATGGATACATATACAGCGTGGGCCGTTTATATGGACACATATATGTATTCATTAAACGGCCCACCCTATAAATTAATATTATTAATAACATTTAATAATAGTCCCGTGGGGAGGGCAGCACGGTGGCACAGGGGAAGACTGGCCTCACAGCAAGAAGATCCCAGGTTCAAGCACCGGGTGGGGCAATTCTGGAAATTTCTGTGTGTAGTTTGCATGTTCTCCACTCAGGCATTAATCAAAAGTTTCAAACAATAACAGAATTTAGTTGGAGGCTAACTTTGATCATAATGGCAGTAAATTGGTCATGATATGCAATGTGTGATTATATGGCTGACCTAAATAAAGACTTACATTTTTTATAAAATATTTGATTTTCCAGAGAAACTTCACCAATGCTTAGTCATTAACAGAATGTCAAACATTTTTAATACAATGAAAATACTAGGACAAACCAAGTTGTATAGAATATGTCTGACTTTTTGTTCAAAGATTTTTAACTGCCCGTCTGCAAGAAAACCAGTTTATATGTTTTGGGTGGTCATTGTATATCTTTCTGTTCAGAATGTGCTAGCAATTTTTACCAACATTCTATTTTAGGGTATGTTTATTTTGACTTCTAGGTCTCACAGAATTTTGCCTTTATCCTTGAATTTTTGTAGAAAATTAACTGTCTTGTGTTATGTTGGTAGAATTCTGAGTTTGTGGATTTGTCAGGGATGGCAAAATGTCCTGGCCCAAATGCAGCAAAACAGGCCCATACCATGACAATACCATCACTGTGTTTTACAGATGAGATGTGTTTTTTCTTTAGTTTGTTTCTAAACATTCAACAAAACATTTATTTAAGAGCGAGATATACCCTTCTCGCTTATCCATGTGACCTTTAGAACTTTTTTGGAGTTTAGCGGCTTTCTCCTCTCAACTGCAACCATGCAGTGTGACACTAATAGTAGATGTATATAGATTAAACTAAGCCAGTGGCCTTTTTGCTTTGAATTCATCCATTTTTCTTCTTAATTTCTGTTAATCCACTACTGGAGAGGGTGACAAAAAATGTGAATTCCCTCCATTTGTACACAATCTCTCTGAATAGTACAAACTCTTAAAGGTCGTTTCAACAAATCATGTTGTTTGGATAATATTTTTGTCTTATTAGTTTGAGTTCTCTTTATATACTTTCAGGACTTCTATGAAAACCTGATGCAGTTTTAGGTCACATTTCTGCATAAATAAAGACAATTCAAATGGGCTTACTAACTTTGTGTATGTAACAAATACAAATACACTGAAATCCTTAAAAATATTTTTCCTTCTAATTTTGTCTGTTAAATGAAGGTTCAAATAAAATCACATAAAAAATTTACATTTTTATTGTTTTTACTGCAAGTGTCCCTGAATACCGGATTTGAAAAATATAATTAATAAAAATAAACTTTTTTCTTATATTACACAGTTGTATTACAGAACAGATTTGATGCATTTTTACCATTAGGTTTGCAGATCCTATTGACCGTCACACGATTGGGCAGTTATCATATTTCAAATTAAATATAAAAAAAAAGATCATGGCTAGAAAAAAATCAAACAATTAAAAATGTTCATTATGGGAAGAACTTCATATGGGAATAAAATTGGAAAAAATAAGAGGAAATAGCAATTTGGGCGGAAAAATATGTGGGGTTGAGATGGACTGCTATCACATTTATGGTGCTAAAGGTGAATTAATGAATCTCCAACATCAATATGTTTATGATAATCAATATAATAAACGTCTCTACACACTGCACTACAATGCATTTTCACATCTTCACCTAATCTTAAGAAAACTACCTTAATGTAATGAACTTAAACCCGTGCTCATGAACAGTGCTTTGTAGTGCGTGGGAAGGAGGGATGGAGCAGTTATGACTCACTACAGAGGTCTATTAAGACTCACTTTACTGAATTGATTCTTTTGAATCAGATCTGTTTAAATGGACCAAACTACTCTGGCCACCACACACAATGAATTAACTGATGTGCTTGCTGTCTGGAAATGTTGATGCCAGCAGGGTATGATTCATAGTGATTTTATCATACTGTATTTTTGCACTCTAACTCAAACACAAACCAGCACTGAAGAGTTTCATATTCCAAAAGAAATGCTTTTCAAGATCTTTGATTATATACAATTGCAATCACTGCAGTACATGCAGATCTCTGCATAAAACATATACAGTATGTTTGATAGACAATAGATTTGTTTAAAATGACTGTATGAGCTGCTTTAATACTTTCTGGAGCATCCTTACATGGAAAAGACTCTAATTCAGTGATGATTGATGGCTTCCATGCTGCAACTGCCTTCTTTAAATCCCACCAAAGATTTTTAATCGGGTTTATATCTGGTGACTGAGAACCAAGCTCAGTTGAAGGTGTGCTTGGGATAATTGTTTTGCTGTAAGGTCCAATGAATGCAATGTGTAATTTATCAACAGATGGCATCACGTTCCTCTTTAAAATGGTCTAGTATTTCTGAGAATCCATGATGCCAGGAAGACTAATACACACAAAGTTTCTGCTGCAGAAAAACAGCCCCAAATCATTAATCAGGTACTGGTCATAAAATTAGAATATTGTAAAAAAGATTGAAAAAGGAAAAAATGTAGTAGAAAAAAGTGTACAAGCAATAATCTCACCCTGAGGAGGATTGTGAAACAAAACCCATTCAAAAATGTGGGGGGAGTTTCACAAAGACTGGACTGCCACTGGAGTCAGTGCTTCAAGAACCACCATGCACAGACGTGCAAGACATGGGTTTCAGCTGTCACATTCCTTGTGTCAAGCCACACTTGAACAAAAGACAGCAACACAAGCATCTAAAGACAAAAGGGACTGGACTGCTACTGAATGGTTCATAGTTATGTTCTCTGATGAAAGTAAATTTTGCATTTCCTTTGCAAATCAAGGTCCCATACTCTGGAGGATAAAAGGAGAGGCACGGAATCCACATCACTCAAGGTCTAGTTTAAAGTTTCGAACAGTCAGTGATGGTTTGGGGAGCCATGTCATCTGCTGGTGTTGGTTCACTGTGTTTTCTGAGGTCCAAGGTCAACTCAGCCGGCTACCAGAAATTTTTAGCCCACCTGACCAACTATTGGGAGATGCTGATTTTATTTTCCAACAGGACTTGGCACCTGCACACTGTGACAAAGCTACAAGTACCTGGTTTAAAGAACATGGTATCCCTGTTCTTTATTGGAAGCAAACTCAACTGACCGTAACAATATAGAAAATCTATGGGGTATTGTGAAGAGGAAGATGTGACACACCAGACCCAACAACGCAGTACATCTGAAGGCCACTATCGGAGAAATTTGGGATCTTATAACACATGAGCAGTCCACAGACTGATCGACTCCATGCCATACCGTATTGCTGCAGTAATTTGGGCGACAAAAACCCGAAGTATTTAGTGCTGTACATGCTAACACTTTTCAAGTTCATAATTTTCATTTGGAAAACATTTCTTAAATTTCCTTTTTGCATTGGTCTAAAGTAATATTCTAATTTTCTGAGATACTGAATTTGAGTTTTTTATTAGTTGTCAGTTATATTTAATCAAGAAAAACACAAAAACAAAAAACTAAAAACAAAAAAAAATCATATTTTAATAAGTATTCAGACCCTTTGATGTGCCACTCATATTTAACTCACGTGCTGTCCATTTCCTCTGATCCTCCTTGAGAAGATTCTACTCCTTGCTGATTGGACTTGATAAAGAAACGCACACACCTGTCTATATAAGACCTCAAAGCTCACAGTGCATATCAGAGCAAATGAGAACAATGTTACAAAAGAATTTCTGATTGAACTTTTTTAAGTTAATTCTAAGCGGTATGTGTGGTAAAAACCAGGCACTGCTCATTACCTGCCCAATACAATTCTAACAATAAAAAATTGTGGTGGCAACATAGAGCTATGGGATGTTTTTTAGCTGCAGTGACAGGACTACTGCTTGTAATTGAAGCAAAGATGAATGCGGCCAAGTACAGAGATCTCCTGGAAGATCTTCCAGAATGCTCTGGAATTGGGCCAAAGGTTCACCTTCTATCAAGACAATGACCCTAAGCACTCAGCTAAAATAACAAAGGAGTGTTAACAAAATATACTGTTACACACAAATACGACATCATGCATTTTGTATCACATAATTTACAAAGAAGCCATCCAAAGCATAACCATATTTGAAAAAAAAACTTAAATTGATAAATCTTTAAAACTGCAACTGTATATATTTTCTCAATCAAAAAGGATTAAGAATCAGTACATGTAGCAGTTTATATCAACTTAGCCAAACTTTCAATTCATTCACGAGTGCGAATCGATTCATCGTGAAGTGTCGTTCAAAAAAATGAATCGATTCGGTGCTATGACTCACACAGGCGTAGCGCGATCACAGACCCTTTACAATGTACATGTTACACATTGAATTTAAATAAAACCCCTCGTAACGTTCTGTACTGTGAAGCTGAGGCTTATTCAGACTCTTACAGTTAAGTGAAGGAAACCTTCTTTAACAAGAACTGACCATAATAAAAAAACAGCATTACAGGAATTAGAGGTTAACACATTCGCGTGTGTGTGTGTGTTTTTGCCCGAGTCTCTTAGTTTTACTCACATCTCAGTAAGAAAACGGCTGAAGTCTTGATGAACGGGTCTCTATCTGCCTTTATTATTCGCTATAGCCCGGGAGATGAGACATTTTATTTTACATTTTCACGCAAAAAACGACGGAAAACGGAAATAAAAAAACACTGTTTGGTTTTCACTTTTGTAAAATAAATAATAATTTAAACGAATAAACGCCTGTATTTGTTGTGACTCGTTTCAAAACCTTTTAGGAATTTAAATTCGTTGGCGTGACGCTTCGCCGCGGCTTTTCTGCGCGAGCGCTTGACAGTATTTTACCATTCCGCGCGCAGCAAACCGGGTCCTAGCGCCGGCAACGAATATTCCAAAGCTACAATCAACAGGTTGCAGAAGATTTGACGTATTGCGCCAGGGACGTATGGACAGGGGAGGCAGTCATCATTGGTACCAGGCATCATTTGAAGTAAAAAAAACAATAATTTAATATAATAATATGATAATATAACAATAAAATAATAGTAATATATAAATACGTGCTATAAATGAGATATGTGCTGTCAGAGGAGGCATATGAGGCACTGCCCCCCCGTCAACATGAACAGTTAATACATGTGTAATTTAGTTTCATTTCTTTTAACATATCGTTTAATTATTTAATCGTCAAATTTATTCTTAAAAGACAGACGCAATTTGCACTATATTGCCAAAAGTATTTGCTCATCCGTCTAAATGATCGGAATCAGGTTTTCCAATCACTTCCATGGCCAGAGGTAAATAAAATCAAGCACCTAGGCATGCAGACAAATGTTTTTTATAAAGAATAGGCTGCTCCCAGAAGCTCAGTGAATTCTAGCGTGGAACTGTGATAGGACGCCACCTGTACAACAAATACAGTAGTGAAATTTCCTTGCTCATAAATATTCCACAGTCAACTGTCAGCTGTATTAAAAGAAAATAGAACGACGGCAACTCAGCCACGAAGTGGTAGGCCATGTAAACTGACAGAGCGGGTTCATACTGATGCGCATAGTGCGAAGAAGTCGACAACTTTCTGCAGAGTCAATCACTACAGACCTCCAAACTTCACGTGGCTTCCAGATTAGCCCAAGAACAATGCTCAGAGAGCTTCCTGGAATGGTTTTCCATGGTCGAGCAGCTAAATATGTGACTTAAGGCAGGTGAGCGAATACTTTTGGCAATATAGTTTCTGTGAGGCAGCGACCTGATGAGCGTCCCTCGAACATGCGCAGTCTCTTGCATACCACACTGCTCAAAATAGTGAAAACTAAAATAACACATCATGTGTAGCTTTGGAACGTGTAATCTCTTTGTCTTTCGGCTTATTCACAGCGGATTACTTGCATTGCCGATTTGGCATGGATGCCCTTCCTGATGCATCCGTCACCATTTTGGTCTTGGTACTGGACAATTAAGTGGCTTTGGACAGTGGGTGGAAACCAGAGTACCAGAAGAAAACCCACGCGACCCCAGGGAGAATCTGAAAACATTTCCCAGGTCACCCGTACTCGGGGTCAAACAGAGTGCTTGCTGTGGGCTGACATCACTTCCACTGCACCACCGAGCTCCTGATAATCCAGTATATACTTTCCATTCATGGTGTTCTGCGTTTCCATCCACAAATCCTGGCATAACACTTACTTTAATGCTGTCATGTGGGTGTAGTATCTTAATTATCACATCCATGTCACTACTGGCCAGAACAAGTCTTTTATAGCTAACTGCTGTGTCTTTCTGATTTTGACCATCCACTGTGCCCATTGCCATTCTTGACTATGTATCTTACATCGCATGCAGCCTGTTTTTGTAGATGCAATCTGAAAATGATCAAAACACCTCTCTGTACTATTGCAGAAATGCACCATGTTCTAAATATTTGGGATGAACTAAATAATGAAGAACCAAATATTTTTATACTTGGCAACAAGATAATAGCCACGAGTTCTGTAACTTCTACATTTTATCCCAATTAAATATGTTATATTATATGTTAAATATGAATCGGTTTAAGTAATGTTTTTTTCTGTTTACTATTAATTATGTCCACAGCAGCTAGCTAGCAATGTTTGATTCCTGGGTGGGGGTGTTTGATCCTTTCTATGTGGAGTTTAAACATTATCCATGTGTCTGCATGGGTTTTCTCCCATAGTCCAGATGTGAGATGCTGGAAAAAAAGCCAGGATCATAAGTAATGTGTGCTTGACTCCTTGGGAATTGTGTTCCATCAATAACATGGCTTTGATGTCGATAAAGACAAACAATGATTTCGTTGGATGGCAACAACTGATGACATTGGGATGCTCAGTCAGCTTATCCATATCCGAAGGAGCACATCTGCATAGCCACCATTTTTAATGTGCTACAACGCACTGGTTTGTGAATCATATTAATAAAGTAAAATATTGAAAACAAGACTCTTTTATTGATATTAAATGACAAATATAAAAAAATGAGTAGCATTTGTATGAAGACGCTATGTGTAATTTAAACAGTGGTTAAAATCGTGCTACATTTTCCACGTGAAACTTCCTTGTATAAATACAAACCTCGCGCGCCATCTACTGGACATTTATAAACGCGCTTGTCAGCTGATCAATCACATGACCAGCACGAGACGCACGAAGACAAGAAACCGGAAGAGATATTTTCCACCTCTGGCTGTGTATCGGTAAGCTGCAATGGTTACGTAATTTCTTTAGTTTTGCAATGTGATTCTTTCATGTAATTATTTATTATGCTTGATAAACTGTACAACAATAAATGTGATAGTGATGTATATTAGGATGATGTTACAGGGCTGTATTAGCTCGATAGCTAAGCGTATCCCGTTATTTTCTGTCATTTTGCTGTTACACATGGTTTAAACGACAGTCTATATTTCAGCTACTGTATATTTATATAACGTTTATTTTACTAATATTTTATATTTTGGCCAGAAGCGTTGTATCTTCTCCCCTTGTTCGCATGGGTTTCTTTCGGGTACTCCGGTTTACCCCACAGTCTAAAGACGTGCATGCGAGGTGAATTAGAGATGATAAGTTTTCCGCACCAGAGTCCAACAGAGTTGGGTTTGCGTCAGGAAGGGCATCCGGCGTAAAACGTACCAGATCATAATTCAAGTGACTCCCTGTGGCAACCTCTAGTGGAAGGGAAAAGCCGAAGAATGAAAACAAAATGAATAAGTTTGCCGTTTATTTGTTAATTTATTTAGTAATTACGCCTGCAAGCAAAGATCCTTGTTAAATCCTTTACTGCGGAAAAGTCATTGACTCACTATGATTTAATACATTTGGTTAAATTTGGTTTGTTTGTACATATTATGTAGAAAATATACAAAAAACATTTGCAGATTGTTCAAGAAAACAATAAATCCCTATAAAATAAAAAAATGAAGACTGCTAGGTTTAGATTTTTAAAGAAATGAGGCTTGACAAAATCTCCAGAAAAACTTTGGCAGACTCCAAGATGCACAGTTATCATAGATAATTAACATAGGTAATTTAAATACATCGATAATTTACTTACAGTGCGGGAAAAATATGTGAGCCATTTGGAAATACAGTTTTGTGCATTAATCAGTCGTAAAATATGATCTGATCTACCTTCAAGTCCACGGTATAGAGAAACACTATCTTGGGATGCAATTCTTACACCAAACGTTCTTCTTTGGTTTCATCTGACTAGATGATATTCTCCCAGTCCTCTTTTAGATCATCCATATGCTCTCTGGCTTTCCCGGCAGGAAAAAAACATTGGCAAGAAAGATGCTGGGTAGCATGTGGGTTTAACCTTAGCTTAGCACGCAGACTTCCGCACTAACCTTGCCTTTGTTTACGTTCATGA
>JAOUQT010022061.1:0-11752 GCA_025769995.1 Xyliphius kryptos
GTCTTGAGAAATTTCCACTGAAGTTGGATCAGCCTGTCATTTGATTTTCCACTTTGATTTTGAGTATGATTCCAAATACAGATCTCCATGTGATAATAATTTTGATTTACATTTTGATCATCTTAATGTTATTTTGTTCTCAACGCATTCCACTAAGTACAAAATAGATTTTCAACTAATATATTTTATTTATTGAGATCTAGGATGTGTTATTTTTTTGAGCAGTGTATATATGTTCAGTATATACTGTATGTGTGCTATATATACATACTTTATACTTGCTTAAAACTTTTATACTGATAAAAAAATCAATGAAATATTCAGAAACTTTATTTATGAATTATTGAGCAATCAGTATAATTTCAGGGTTTGAGGGTCAGATCACTTTTTGTTACACGGAATATATAACTACTGTCATGGTTTACTTTAAAAGACAAGACTGTTTACTTTGCTTTGCATGCATTTTCCACCTCATAATAGACCTTCAGAGAATATCAATCAGGGGATCTAAGTAGTTTCATTGCTTTCTGCACTAGGATTTGCATTTGTTAACATTTTGTAAATGTGAAATGTCACAATTGTTTTGATTGCCAGGTAAGCTAAAGAAGTATATGTTTAGCATTAGCATTATCTGAATATATTACTAGACAGCCTGCAGTGTAGCATACCCAGTAAAATTGAGCCCTTTCCCAGTATAAAGTTGCTGGTCTTATTTCTACCTCATCACTATAAACTCTGCTAGTATTCATGTAGTCAGCATATTGTTGGGCAGACTTTGCTTCTGTGACTAACTAAGGAAAATGGATAAAACGTCTCTGAAGGTATCACAAACAAAAGTTACAGCCATGTGTGCGAAGTTCAAGAGCAACAGTTTTGTTGGTGACATGTTTCCAGAAATATGCGACTGGTAGAAACAGAAAGTTAACTAATGCAGGAATTTGTATAACATTAAAGAAATTGTCTTTTTATGTGAAGAGGTGGCCATGTTTGGAAACAAAAGTGGGGTGGGGTTCCTCAGGGGAATATGGGGTGGAGCTTTGTATGCTATGGTTGGGGGACTACGTCTTTTATATACAGTATATAATACAGTATATATAGATGTTGTTAGGTGTCACGTGGTTTAGTTAGTTGCTTTGAATGCAGACCAGTGTGGTTTGATTTGGAGAAGCCAGTAGTGTTGCGGTAGGCATGGTGGCTTAGTGGTTGGCATGTCCGCTGCTCAGTGCTGGGGATCTAGGTTTGAATCTCGATCTGGAGTTTCCATGTTGTCCACTTCGATTACTCTGGGTTCTCCAGTTTCTTTCCACATTTAAAAAGCAGGAATTTAATTGCTTTAAACTGTTCCTATATAGTGTGTCTGAGTGTTTGCCCAGCGATGTATTGGCATCCTGTCTCTGGTGCATCTGCCCACTCCCGATATTTTGTCCCTGTATTGGTTTGGGGAACCCCACTCTCCAGAACCATATTATATGATTTGTTATTCAAATTATAGAGATAACATTTAAATTAAAATCATACTTTGGCATTTTTAAAAATATTTCTGTATTATCAATCACATCAATATTCGGGTTTATACACAAAATTGCTTAGGTCTTTTTTGTGGACCTAATACACATGTGGGCTTTGCTGGCATGTTCTCAAAGCCATGGCTTACAGATATCTCGGCAGTTATGCTACCGCTCTGTAGTGGGGCACGCAGAGGTTCCAGCAGTTACGTTGGAGCAGAAGATACCAGGTGGTGTGGCTTGTTGCCAAAGGTCAGGAAGAGAAAATACTGGAGGTCATTGACTGCCCAATTCTGGCCCCAAATTGTGTCCCATCCTGTCACACTTACCTTTCAGAAGTGCTCTTACAATGCAGTTTCGAACAAAAAAGTATCCGAAATTATAAGTCTATGAGCCATAAATCATGCCTTTAAACTTATTTTTAAGATATGACTCCCTCTTAAAAGGGGAGTCATTCTAAGTTTGAGCTTTAAAACATGACCTGCTTTTGCTTAGATTGTAGTTTTCTGTATTTTTTTGTAGTCTTCTAAATACATTCATTCACTATCTTCTGCTTATTCCTTTATGAGGGTTGCGGTGGGGTTCCCCATGCCCATTCAGGGGAGAACGTCTCGGGCGCTGGGCAAATACACCCAGGACGGGGTGTCAATCCATCGCTGGGTACACACTCCCTCACACAGCCCGGAGAACCCGGAGGAAATCTACGCAGACACGGGGAGAACATGCAAACTCCACCCAGATTGGGATTCGAACCAGGAATCCCCAGCACTGAGAGGCGAATGTGTTAACCATTAAGCGTGTCGCCCCATTTACAGCTTTTTGAACAAAAATATTAAATGGCTATTGGTGATAGCTTCATATATAGGGACTTATTTGGTCTAGTTTTTGTTTTACACATTATTTACATATTTTTAATCGAATTTCATTATATTCCTGTAGTAAAATACACAATTCAACAGAGGGCAGCCAAGATCCATAAGAATGCTTGCTTCAAAAGACCACAAGCAACAATTGCACAGGGACATGAGAAATCAGTGGCCCTTTTCATTTTTATTTTAAGATTTTGTAACAAACAAATAAAATTACAAATAAAATTACAAAATAGTGGAACAGAATTTGAGAAGTGATAAACTATAGTAGCATATTACATGTTTATCCATCCATCCATCCAAATAAAATTAAGTAGATCAAAGATAAAAATAAAAAAAACTGAATTCAAAATGCCATCTGTTAGTCAATGCAAATTAAGTTACAATTAAACAGCAGTCAAAAAACGTTTAGGTTTATTTTTTGCTTTACATAGCAATGGATTAATTAACAACCAATTAAACTAGATAATACCTTGTTGCGACTCCTTCAAATGTGTTTATGTAAGTTATTAATTATTTACATACATTTTGTGTATAGATAACAGCTTTAAAAAATAGAACTAAAAACTATTTTACAGTAATGAATAAAATATAAATTAATAGCCATACCATGATTTTTAGTCAAATGACATTAGGAACTACATTTATTGGTACTGTAGATCTTTGAATAGCCCATGTCCTTAATTATATAAGAGTTTGATGCAGTGTTGGGAGTTACATTACTTTGCATTCACATATTTTTTGATTCCATAAGGCCTACAAATGTGGGCCATGCTGGCAACCTAGAGATGGTCCTCATATAGAGACGTTCATGAGGTCTACATGTCCCAAAACACATCTGGTCCTCATTTGGCAGGCATATGAAGTGCTACCTATAAGTTAGCCATAAGTGTCCCACACTCTTAAAGCTTACATGTTCCAAATTACATCTGGTCCACATCGGGTTGAGATTCAGCAGTGCTACCCACATGTGAGTCATGCCATTTTAGCTGGCATATGGCCCTCATCTGCTGCTAATGTGTCCCACTTCTTGCAACCTGGAGCATGCAGCAAATGGACCAGATGTGAGCCAGAATAATTTTTCTATTTATGGAACAACATGAAAAAGCAAAAAAAAATATTACATCAAATCTTATAATATTTCACACTGACAAAATCACTGACACTTTTTCATAAATGGATTTCAGTCATGGAATGCTTTTTTATTTTGTGTTTGTGGCAGGAACAAATGCTGGAAATAAAGAAATCACACATTCACAAAGTTTACATGAATGAAAGTCTTTGGGTCACTGTTTACACAAAAACATGAATAAATAAATGATGCTAAGAATTGTCTAAGGATCTGAGAAAAATAATTGTTGAAAAGTATCAACAATCTGAATACTACAGATATCCAGAGAATTAAATGTTCCACTGTACACAACGTCATTAAGAACGACTAACCATTTCAACCATTTTTTTAAATACTGGCGCAGGTTGAACCATCTTAATTCTTTTAAATTTCGTGATTTGTGGTAAGGCCTATTTTAGCCTCAATATTTACCCATCATTTTTTGGTCTGGAATGTACTTTCAAATAATTACCAAAATATAGCTGATAAAAATATATCAGCTTTCTAAATAAATAAGTAATAAAAAGCTGGTTTAGAAAAAGTGATTATCCAAATAGGTACCTACAGATAGAACCATCAGGTACCTTTCATAATTGGAATAACCTTTACTATAGCAGGTTTGGGTCCTATATAGCAGTGTTTTATAGAGAGGTCAAGCAAACTAAAACATGAGATTCACTGCTGGCACAACTTCAGTAGTTGGTTTAACTTAAAGCAACAGACTACAAACCTTAACAAACAAACGTAGCTAAAAACTGAAAAGTACACAAGTACTAAGATAGCCTTTTTTAGCAAGTTATTAAAAAAAGGAAAATACATTATTACATTTCTAACGTGAAACTCAGTAAGACACCCTTCACCAATTCTACATTTACATTTAGTCATTTAGCAGACGCTTTTATCCAAAGCGACTTACAAATGAGAGAACAACACAAGTCAGTATTATAATTCTCCACAAAAAGTTTCCTCTAAGGCCATCTGAAACATAAATACATCCCTTAAAAAGATCTGTCATTATTCAACATAAAAGCACAACTCCCTACACTTTAGTTTGACAAGGGCATGTGGATGCCCACCCCCATTTAGTGGTGGAATACAGGTTCCTATTTATAGAGCTGGTGTGGCCTGTAATTGCAAGCTCTAGAACAGTCACTTGGTTTACACTCTCCAGTATTCTGACTTAGACTGTGCATGAGAGGAGGTAGAGGTGAAGGCTTGACGTTCTGTTCACTCTATTTCAGAATTGTTCTTTTCCTACAAGGAGAATTAATCTGACGAGACTTATCGTTCTAAAATCAACAAATGGTAATGTATTGACTATTGACACTATGATGAGCATGAGTACTATACATAGAAGATGTTATTACACATAGGTACCTAAAGTATTTTTAGAGATAATCATAGAATAATTTATATATCAACTGAATGTTTTTACATTTAACTTACTATAACACAAACATCAAAATATGTTATGTAAAACATTTTTGTAAAATTATTCTCTTAAAGAGTGAAGCGGTGAACAAGAAAAATCTGATCCCACACACCACAAAGCATGAAGGAGGAGCAGTGAGGAAAATTCGTAATTTGAGCCATCTATAAAAAGATCTGGAGGTTCTGTGACGCTGCATCCAAGCAAGAGTTGTTCCAAATTATCTGGAGAAAACCAGGAGGTACTGTTCATGGATTCCTACGGAGGCCAATACCTAAAACGAGAAGCAGTGCTGTCATGGTTAGGTGCTGCCCGCATGTGCCAACTGTTATTGGGATGTACAACCATGGCTCTAGTGGCCCACAGTGCAGGCTTCAGTGCCAGCTATGGTACCTATTGCATGTTTGTGTGGTGCTTCTGCTTTGCCATGACGTTAGTGATCTTTGTGCTAGATGTGGTTCGCTTACATGGATGTGTGCCCATATCCTGGGATAATTTTACTGTGGCCTATGCAATGCTGGCCACTCTAATGTACATCACAGCTTCAGTGGTGTACCCTGTGTACTTCTTGGACGATGAATGCCCGACTGAGGGATGTGAAGTCCGTGACTACAGGATCGCCGTCACCGTATGCTCTAGCATTTGCTCTTTTGCTTACTGTGCTGAAGTATTTATTACGAGAGCCAAACCAGGTCATGTGGTGGGATACATGGCGACTATGTCCGGACTCCTAAAGGTCGTACAAGCATTCATCGCCTGCATCATCTTTGGGGCCCTGGAAAGTGAAAGTGAATACAACAACCACATCCCCACCCAATACTGTGTGGTGGTCTACAGTCTGTGTTTCACCCTTACCGTTCTGGTGGTTGTCCTGACTATATCAGGAAGGACAGCAGTGCTAAGGCTGCCATTTGATCGTTTTGTTATTACCTACACATTTTTGGCAGTATTATTTTACCTGAGTGCTACAGTGGTGTGGCCTATCTTTAGTTTCGATAAAAAGTATGGCTCTCCCGACCGTCCAGATGAATGTCCCCGGGGAAAATGTGCATGGGACAGCAAGCTGGTGGTGGCTGTGTTCACCTTTGTCAACCTGGTGCTATACACCATCGACCTAATATACTCCCAGAGGATTCGCTTTGTCTCACAGTCAGCAGCTTAAAACTTGCCAAAACCTACAACAGGAGCTTATTTAAGACAACTGACAGTTTCTCCTTTTCTAAGTGCCTGCTAATAGATTTTCTGATGCTGATCACAGTAGCAAATAAGTATATGTTGTTACCTTGTTTTATTTTACATTATATTGTTTGTTACCAAAGCCAAGTAAAACAAAATCTTGCCTTTCACTCAGCTAAGTGATTACTATTTTTCTGTATTATAACTTCTTCATTCCTAGAATTTTAATTTCACAGGCACTGAATGTCAAACTTCATCTGAAATATAGAATGAAATAGTTTCAGTATGGTACAATTTTTAAAAAGTGTTTCTAAATTAATTACTTTATTTTTAATTTCGCTATTATAAATAGTAATTAAAAACATGTATCATTGCAAACATATAGTATTATTTATAGCGTTATGTTTACTATGTCCATTTCATTGTTTTGCTTTGTTCAAGATAAAAAAAATCCAATATGTGGTGAAAAAAAGTGCTTTTAAAAGAATAAAATATACTAAATTTTTTGATGATGAAATGTTAAATTTTTATGTACTGTTTTTATTAAAGATTTATTGAATATTAGATAATGGCTTAAATGACTGTGGTTTCTATTGAGTTCATTTAAACAAAGCTTAAAATAATTGAAAACAGGTTATCTTTACTGTTCAACTATTTGGGAGAATAATTTTGGTCTTAAATTTCCTCCAATTTTACACATCTGTTTATGGATTACAAATCATTAAGAGGTGGTTTTGTAACCTTTTAAGCATTAACAGATTTCCTCCTGTTCTCAATATTTAATTTGTTTATGCCACTTTGATATTTCTAAACATGTGTTTTAAAGTTTACACTCAAGACAGATTTTTGTTCTTTCTATTCACATTTGATTGATTGCTGTCTTATTGAGTAAAACACCAACATTTATTTCACCTAACTAAATTATCTGCTAATGTAACTGCTCATATACTTTTGTCACTTTTAAATCCATAATAATTAATTATCAATCATTATATTAATGCCAAAGACCAGTAGTTTTTGTCTTATTTGTTTGACTTGGTTTTATCTAGCTCTTTTTAGGTCAAATTTTACATGAATATGAAAATTTCTAAAGGGTTCACAAACTTTCAAATACCACTGTACATGCATGTTGTAGTTACACAGATATAGACGTTTGTCCATTTGAATTAAACAAATTTTAAACAAATTTTGGACATTGTAAATAAGATGGTAACATAACATACTGACTTAATGACTTTACTTAAGAGACTTTGCTCTTCCTAAACACACGCTTTCTTTTTCTACAGTTCAGAAGTAGAATCCTATGGCTTAGATTAGAAGATTGGAACCTTCGTGTATTTAAGAAAGTATCTGATCTAAATGAGCAATACTTAATGCATGAGTTTTAATGCTTAAATATTTATGTATCTCATCTCTTAGAGAATTCGGAAATAAATTGAAGCAGATTATCTTATTAGACCAACAACAAAGTCCACACAAAAATGTGAATTTTTAAAGTAGTCAAGCAATATTTAATAAACTTCAGTGGGAATCTTGAAGTCTTTAAAACAGTAAAAGGAAATGTCTCCATGGTCCACCACTGCAAATGTTACTGGTACATCTCTGCTGATTAAAGACAGCTGGCTGATGACGTGCAAGTCTGGTACGGGACCATCAAAACTAGAAAAGAAGAAAGTGCAGTGTTTGTTTAAGCCACTGTAATGATATTTATAGCAACTTAATTAAGGGCATAAATTTGGTCATGCAAATACACACTCGGAGCAATCATTCGACAGCCCAATGCATAACTATTTCATCTGAAGGTGTTGGGGAAAAAAATCTTTTTCACAGCAGAAAATGTAAGTAATCACCTGAGAAAAAGCTCTTTAGAATGAATGCACAATTTTTTTAAGAGGCATTTAAAAATCTTGGAGAAAGCCTTTGTGAATTTTGAATGCAATTACAAATGTTCATAATAGTGGATGTGTGTTTGCATTATAACACTAATACTCAACATACAGGTCTATTAAAACAATGATGATGGAAAAAACAACAGTTTAATCAGTGACCATAATTAACAGAATGACAATTTTAAAATCATAAAAGCTGTAACTGTGGCATGAGATGTCCGAATGAGATTAAAAAGCCTAGAACTCTAGAATCTCAAAATTAATTTGCTTTTACTTTAACCACAGACTGCAATTCTACCCATATTTTGCTATTCTGTTTTTTTTTGTTACCACTGTTTTTGTTTACGACACAAGCATCATCAAGGCCATGCTCAAGTGCCTAAGTGCTGTGATGTCTTACATCATTGTAATACTAATCTTTACTGGAAAATCTCAGCTGTTTAATGACTTAATCTGGCTTGAAAGATTGACAAATTAAATTGTGATTTATACTAAAAAGACCCATTTTGATTACTCTTTAAGAAATTTGTGAATACTAATAAACATTTAAGGTGAATATACAATATAAGAGAATGTTAATAAATTCACAACAAATACACACACTCTGAACACTTAAAAATTACCTGCAGACACACATCCGAGTAGCAGGATTTCCTGCCCGACTCTTCTTAAACTCAGCCACAGTGTCAGACTGGTAAACATTAAAGGTGATCCTCCACCTGTCTGAGCTAGATAATCTGACAGGACAATGGAAGTTAGAAAACTCATTCAAATACCAAATGAATAAACAATGGATTTACCTTTGTCTAAGTTCATGATCCAGTGCAAAAGATTTATTTTACTTTTTGATAGAAATCTAAGCTAAATCAAATACAATGCAGCATTGTTCTTTCATTTAGAAGTTGCTTTGGATAAAAGTGTCAGCTAAATGACTAAACGTAAATGTAATTAAAATGCTGTCTATTAATGTATGATACACTGCATGTACTCTAGGATTTTGGATAGCTTGCTATAACTGGCTGATTTAACAATTCTTGCTATTAAAACTGCAAAATTGTAGGGAAACTTTCTAAACATGCACAAAAACTTTCAGTCCATCTCTAATTAGTTCAGTCTGAGAAAAAATGCCATTGTTTTAGCACAATTTCAAATATGGCTTCTTCTTTACATAATATAGTTTCAGGCTGCACATTTTTATATAGCAGCAGACTGTGTTAAGTGACAACGACTGATCGCCTGAGCCATGTGGCTATGTCTGTCACGGTATCATGATAGTTATTTTAAACAATACAATCTTTCTGGAACCTACCAGAACAGTGTTACTATTCTAAACGTTTGCTTTGCCTTTGCCTCAAAAAGTGTGATGCAAGCATTTTTTTTATTTGTTGATAGTTTAATAGATATAATTAAATTAACCAGTGAAATAATTTGTTCATCTTTATGTGCGTATAACAAAACTTGAATGAACAAATCACAGTTTATATTGTATTTCTTAAGGTTTTTTACTTCTCCCAACATATGTATCCCAACCATCAAGTACCTGCTGTCTTTGGTGGTCATTAAATCAGAAGAACGTATAACTTGGACTTGGTTCATTAGAACACCTGGTTCAAAAACAGAGGAAAAGTGTTTAAAAACAAGCACAAACACCACTACTGCCCGAGAAAATTTTTTTTCAACAGATTATAATTTTCCTTAATTAATCATAGAATTAAAAATGAATTCTATAAAAATCAAACAATATTATTTTATTTATACAATAATGATTTATGACTTACAATATGAACTGCACTGTCTGGGATGTGAAAGAGGAGTAATCTTATTTTCCCAAAGATGAGCTGGTTTTTCACTCTGATGTTGACTCCTTCGCTTCTCAATTATTGATAAATATTCTGACCAGTTTCTGCAATGAGTCACTTCTTTATCCTCTGCAATAGAGTAGCTTATGTCTTGCTCTAACTGTTGCTCTTTTTTGGCCTGTTTGCTGAGGTTAATTTTCTTTTGCCAGTGAGCCATGTAGCACTCAGAGACCTGCAGAGCACCAGGAAGCAGACTGGGGTCTGGAGGAGGCAAAGACACACAGCTACTCTTATTCCTACCTAGATCTGGAAAATATATACAGCTAAAGTCCCAGCATGGAGCTGATGGCTGGAGGGAGGTAGTGTGGGGATAGTCCCACAGATATGTCCACCACTCTTTTCCTAGGTCGCCATCTGAATCCAGCCCAACTGTGTTGAAAACATCCTGTTGAGCCTGTTGTGCTGTTGGAGAACCTGGAGGCATCTCGGTTACTGGTACACGATTCTTCATATCTCCCTTATGGTGTCCTACAATAGCTTTTTCTTTTGAAGCTGTTTGTATGATTCTTTCGTTTTTACATTTTCTAAACAAAAGAACAACCAATATTGCATTAATGAGAAGCACTCGTTAATATAAATGAAATTAAGTAAATCTGTATAACTCAAATCATCCAGTAGAACATTGGCTTTGGCATAAAAAATATTGTATTACTTTAGAAAAGGCATAATGGCCTCATTATCTACAATAATTAACGACACATCATAATATTTAAAAAATATATATACTAAAACTAAATTCTCACAGACATTTTAAAAATCATATAGATAAGTAAAAGCTTAGGGAACCGCTAAGGAGTGTGGGGGAGGTCAACTTCAAACAGGAAATTATAAAAGCTCCTGTAGGTATAATATCTAGATGACCTAATACATTTGTTTATAAAGTCTACAATATAAGCAGTTGGTTGTATCTTGTTACATTAATATAACTGCTATTACAATTTCTCTTTTTTTTAATGTATATTGTTTTCATATAACAAAAATAAGGACATTTCTGTACCATGGCTACAAACTTAACTAGCTGAAGTGTAGTAAAATTGCATGTTGTAAGTTCATGTTGCAAGTCAGAGTAACTTAACCTTTTATACAATAAGGATAATATTAATTTATGTTCACTAATATTTAACACAACTGCATTCACAGATTCATGTATAACTAAGTACATAAAGAACACTCACACAGGATCAAATCGGTTTACTACATATCCCAGTCTCTTTAAATGACCATAAACCTATAGAGAAAAAAGAGACTTGTTAAAACAAATGTAGCTTATTTACTTAAATGCGTTTTTAACATCAAAACATACAATCTATTTTATCCACCTCAAGACGTGAAAGTGTGACTATTTGTATCACTTTTCTATTATGACATATTACAGTATTTTTTGTGGCAATACTGGGACTTGTTGGTTTAAGAACACATAGAATATAAAATGTATGTATTTTAATTCTGTTATTTATATAATGATGAGTCTCTGGACACAATAAGTTAGTACACTGCTCAAAATAATAAGGTGATCTCTTTGAATAAAATATTTTAGTTGAAATGTTTTATTTAGTAGATAGTGGAATACATTGAGAACAAAAATTTTTTTTGATCAAACTGTAAATCAAAATTATTATCCCATGAAGGTCTGGATTTAGAATCATACTTAAAATCGAAGTGGAAAATCAAATGACAGGCTGATTCAACTTCAGTGGAAATTCCACAAGACAAGTTCAAATAAGGCTCAGTTTGTGGCCTCCACGTGCCTGTATGACCTCCCTACAATGCCTGGGCATGTTCCAGATGAGGCGACGGATGTTCTCTCCTATTGTTCCCTCCATGTCTCCTGGTGTAGTGGCCTGTCTCCTGGTATCTGCTCCATGCTCTGGACACTGTGCTGACAAACACAGCAAACCTTCTTGCTGCCACAGC
>JAOUQT010022083.1:0-11752 GCA_025769995.1 Xyliphius kryptos
TAAAACTGTGCTCTTATCCTGCTAACTGAACCTTCACACTCTGCTCTTACTGCTGCAATGTGCAATAATGAAGATTGGATCTGGTTAATCATTGGACTGCTATTATTTTTGAACACTTCAGGATGTGCGTATTGGACACCCTCCCAGCAAGACTTTAAAAAAAAACTCTGAACACAACGTTTCCAAGTAAACGTTGGAATTCTTTGCAAAATGTAAATAAAAACATTATTATGTGCAAATCCTAAAACCCTGTACATATTAAAAATGATCCATCGCATGTAAGTGTAAATCTTTAGTGTTTGAAAAATTCGATGAAATTAGATGCCAGTGGTACATTTTATAAAAGGTGGAACTGGGGCATGTTTACCAAAGTGTTGCATCACCTTATCTTTTAAGTATGTAGGAACTCAGGAGACCAATTACTGTGGCTTTAAAAGTGGGATGTTTTCTCATTTTTGCCCGATATTGGATTTCTGCTGCTCAACAGTTTGCGGTCGTCTTTATTGGATTTTTCTTTTAATAAACTGTCAGGTGTTTTCAGTGGGTGACCGTGGTTTTACTTTAGAGCCATGTTGTTGTGCAGAATGCGCTTTGGCACTGGCCTGCTGAAATAAACAAGACCTTCTCTGCATCTCAACATTTTTTTTCTGAATAGTTTCAAAATCTTTACAAATACTGTACAGTATGGATTGGAGATAATGACATCCCCAAACTCTCTGCAACTGTGCTTTTAACTGTTCTTGGGTTGTTGCACTATTACCCTGTGCAGTCCAGTGTTTACTTTTCTATAAAACTCTCAGGGATGCTCGTTCTTTCCCCAGCCATGCTTATTAGTCTTCAGTTGATAGTGTGTACAAAATAATGGAGAATGTTCAAGAGAGGTGAGAGAAGTGGATGGCGTAGACAGACAGGAGTGATCTGTGACAGACGAGTATCCACTGGAGAGCGAAAGAGAAAGTTTACAGGACAGTAGTGAGGTCTGCACAGCTTAGAAACTGCAGCTCGGACCAAACGGTAGGAGAGAGAGAAAGAAGTGTGAGAGATGAAGATGCTGTGATTCTCACTGGGAATGATAATGATGGAGAGTCATGGTGGGTTTTGCAGAATCAAAGTTTGAAAGATGAGATAAATGTGATTTGGAAGAAGAATGAGATTTAAATTGACAAGTATTTGATACACAAAGCTGAAAACTTGGACAATTAGAGTAAAAACGAGAGCGTGCATCTCTGGCACTGGGCAGATACACCCAGGACAGGGCGCCAATCCCTCGCTGGGCACACACTTACTCATCCACACACACACACACACACACACACACGCACGCACACACACACTATACAGGGCAATTTAGATCATTCAATTTACCTGGAATTCATGTTTTTGGACTGTGGGAGGAAACTGGAGAACCTAGACACGGGGAGGACATGGAAACTCCACCCAGATCGGGACTCGAAACGGAAACCCCAAGCGTTAAAATGAGAACGTGCCAACCACTAAGCCACCGCGTCGCCCCCATTTTATGTCCATCCATCTATCTATCATCCATCGGCTTATTCCTCTCCTAGGGTCGCGGTGGGGTTCCCCATGCCCATCCAGTAGACACACAAAGGACAGGGCGCCAATTTATCGCTGGGTACACACTCACTCACACACAAACACACACTATACAGGGCAATTTAGAGCATTCAATTTACCTGGAATCCATGTTTTTGGACTGTGGGAGGAAACCGGAGTAAACCCACATGGACAAGGGAAGGACATGGAAACTCCACCCAGATTGGGATTCGAATCGGAAAACCCCAGCGCTGAGAGGTGAATATGCTAACCACTAAGCCATCGTGTCGCCCCAATTTTATGTCATTAAAAAAATAATAATTTAATCCACTGTTTTAAATTCAGTAAACAAATTACAGCCATGACTTAAACCGCACGGACGCCTGTTCCCTATAGACATCCTCTTAACTCACTTTCACATCAATAAAACATGGAATTTGACCAAACCTTTGCATCAGACTGTATATATAGAGCGCACTTGCTACATGCACATATTTTATGTAAAAGCATAAGCCCGTCTCACAAACACAGAGTCTCCGCGGCCCGCGCTGTCGAGAGACCACACGAAAAAGTGAAATGTGGGTCAGCTCATCTTTCCATGGCAGGCTTCGATCACCACGCGCCGCTCTCCCTCTCCCGTGCAGAAGATGATGTGACCCAAATATTAACAATACGGCCAGAGAAAATCCCACAGACCCAAGACGGAGATAAGAACCGATAGACAAGACAGTGGAGTGGAAGACAAGATGAAAAATTAAGATCCTGTTTCCAAAAATCCTGACTTTCTTTCAGCTTTGTGCGCCGGAGCAGAGATCACAGTCGGAGTCCATGGGAATACGGTGTGAAATATTCAAAATGTTTCCATCCTGCCGAACCTGAGTGAAATTCAGCAGCACTTTAATAAAAAATAAGTTTCTTTTACATATCAGACTGATCTCAGATGTGTGTGGATGTGCCTCTCGCTGCTTTTGTGCTCCAGCAGAGTAAGTGCTCTGGCATCATCGGTGCATTTACATTCGAAGCATTTAACACATGCACTCATCGTGAGTGACTTACAGTTTAAGTGTTCTGTCTATTCAGTAAATATGTTCTTAGCGTAGCATTAATACCGCACGATTAAGCTATAACGCCCCCTGCAGCCGATTTCGAGATCGCTTATTAAATAAAATAAGAATCCAGTTGTTCTTTAGTTAAGTGCTGAACATCAGGACTGAGTGCCGGTGAAAAGACGTACGATCCTCCATCAGTGGGTTTAAAAAGCCGTCTCGATTGCAGCCAGGCTCGCGGCTCGCGGCTCCGGGGTTTTAAGCGGCATCTGTATGCAGGATTGGTGTCTCTTTCCAAGCATGCATTTAAATTGAATTTGTTCATCTACAGCAAGAAAAGGTAATCCAGCAGTGATGTGGAAGTACTTGGGCAGATTTATAACCAGGTGTGCGTCTGCATTTTAAAGCAGTTGCCGGAGTCGGTATGCGAGGGAAGATCTCTCAGTACATCATTTTAGTAGTTCTGCTCCGGCACGACATGTGACTGGAAAAGAAGTCTCCACGTGAAGCAACGTATAAATCAAATCCCACTTGTACGGGTATAAAACGGAAGACACAGAACAGACGGGAACAGGTGGACCTGGGATGATCAGGGTGGATTCTGGGGATTTGCTCTAATGGATGTAATGCAGCCAAGTCCTGCTGGGGTGATGAGCTGACATAATTGATTGGATGTCTTTCAGAAGTGCAGGAACAGGGGGGCATTAAAGGTTTAAATAAAACAGGATGACATGACCATAAAGTCTCGGAGGTGTACCGGATCCAACTGCGGTTAAAAAAAACAACACAATCCACAAAAGACTGGAGTTTATTAAAGTAAGCAAAGAGCCCGGGATGTGTGTCATGCCCTCTCGGGTGCTTGGTGAGCAAACTGTAGCTTAACAACAGAAAAAAATCATTAAATAACAGGATCCCTGACTGTTTCTCCATCAAGCACCATTCAGAGGAGATCCACATTTCTGACCGCCCTGGACTGCAGCCACCTCGAGGAGCAGCGAGTGTCGGCGTCTTACCGTGTGACCTTTCCTCGGCTGCCTGCGGTCACGAAGAGCAACCCACAGATCAGGAGCCATTCAATTTGGCATGGAGTGGTATAAGCAGAGGGCATTGTGGCTTAGTGGTTGGCACGTTCGCCTCTCAGCGTTGGAGATTCCCAGTTCAAAACCCAATCTGGGTTTCCTCTGGTTTTACTGTTTCCTTCCACAGTCTAAAACATGGATTCAAGGTAAATCCATCCATCCATTATCTTCCTCTTATTCCTCTACTAGGGTCACGGTGGGGTTCCCCATGCCCATCCAGGGGAAACATCTCATTGGGCAGATACACCCAGGACAAGGCGCCAATCCACCGCTGGGTACACACTCACTCACACATCCACACACTATACAGAGCAATTTAGGGCATTTAATTTACCTGGAATCCAAGTTTTTGGACTGTGGGAGGAAACCGGAGAACCTAGAGGAAACCCAGGACACGGGGAGGACATGGAAACCAGATCGGGATTCGCTCTAAATTGCCCCGTATTGTGTGTCTGTGTGAGTGAGTATGCACAGACATGGATTGGCTTTGAAGATGACCTCCATGGAGGTCACCCAGCCTCAGAAGTTTTCTCCCTCCCATGTACTAATACGACACCAAAAGTAAGGTGACTTTATCACGGTGTAGCCACACTCATGGCCCACCCTGTACCTAACCACATTTTTACAGCCAGTATATATTGAAGTCACCAGGATGGTCGAGTGGTGAAGGCCATTGGACTTAAGTTCCAATAGATGAATATCCACGTGGGTTCAAACCCCAATCCTGATAAATATGATGTCCATTTGGTGAGAGGAAAACCTCATAGAGTGAATGGATTTGTCAGTGTATCTGCCCGGCGATAGACGATGACCTCTCCATGTTACACGTTGCTGCGACTCATCTGGTTCAATTTAAAAGAAAGAAAAGAGAAAGTGCACATTTCTCATCCGTTAAACGTAAAAACAACGTGAAAGTTAAAAGGCAGTTGTTTTTTAACTCTACCCGTGTGCCAATCACTATACGCCAAGCGCCTTGCGTCATCCCCTTCATTCTACCCGTGCACCGGTCACTATACGCCAAGCGCCTTGCGTCATCCCCTGTTCTCTACCCACGTGCCAATCGCTATAGTTGGGTCCATATTTTGAATTGGGTCCCCTGGTGGGTCCCCCATGGGAATTCTTTGGAATTTTTGGTATCTCTATGAGTGTAGAGGTTCTCCTATGTATCTCTACCAGATTTAAAGTCTGTGAGGTGAGTGGAAGAGCCCAATTTAATCAGGGCCCGTGTTTCAGATTGGGTCCCCTGGTGTAGTTGTTCCAAGTGCATTGTGGGGAATGACGATGCCAAGTTTCAATCTTGTAAGTAGTCGAGAAGTAAGAGAATTAGATATGAGTCCGTCAGTCAGTGAGGGCTTTGGGTTTTATAGGTATAGATTACAGAGAAATAAAACAGAAGATCAATCAATCACATTTTCACGCATATTTAAATGGACTATGGATGGTTAGCTCCTTCAGCATACCACCAAGAAGAATGAACCACATCCAACAGGATTAACTGTGGACGAAAGCTGTCTGAAAAGGATGTCTGAAAAGGACGGCTTAACATCCCCTCTGACCACTGTGCTGGACTTGTATGTCATTCCAAAGACACATTGACGCCGTATTGGCCGCAAAAGGAGGCCCTACACCATACTAATAAATTATTGCGGTCTAAAACCAGGCGTTTCGGTTTCATTTTCCAACCCCCGAATATATTTTTCTGCTGTATAAAAACAAACTCGTAATTCTAAGCCTCTTATCACAGAACTGATGAAATCAAGAAGCCGTGTGTCACAGCTAAATAAGTATCATGAGCCGTGTAACTCATGCTTTTATATTTACAGCATTCACCAGCCGCCCTCACTGCGAGTGAATCAGTATTCCGGCATAAATAGATTCCAGACTCTAAACAACATTTAGTTAAAACCGCTTTCAGCCAGTTGATGTTAAAAAAAAAAGAAAACCCAGAGCATAGATAGCTCTGAAATACAAAGGTCAAAGTAAAGTACAGAATAAAGAATGCTTATTAAATATTAAGGGGATAGCTTTGTTTTTCAAGTGCTAAATACAGAGGCTGTTCTTTAAGCGGCCTTTAAAGATTGTTTATACAGACGGGGAAGCTTCACTCCACCTGCTGAGGGCCAGCACAAGATGATCTATGATCCTCCTTCTGAATACTTTGAAAATCAGCCTTAAGTAAAACATTCTGGACAGCGGCTGCTAGGTTTGATTGATGAGCAGGAAAGAGATAACACCCCTCCATCAGTCAGAACTCAGGTGGGCATGGTGATGACCCAGTTCACCGTGCAGTACAAATGTACTTTATTGGTCAAAGCTTTCAGTGGCTTTCTGTTAGATGCTCTGCGTTAGAAGTAATCATATGGAAAATGTATGAAGTACAAAAGCATTTCCTTTTAACTTGTTTCGTTCGGCAGCCACCACAAAACCAAGAAATTTACCAATTTGGGGAGTTAAAACTGGGTTACAACTGGTAACAGTCAGGTGTAGCTCTCATTCAGCACCACGGACAGCAACCACAGCATTGCCAGCTTGATTGCAGATGAATTTCGTACCCATTGGGGTTTACAGTAAGGGGTGAGAAATTACAAATGTATGGGGACAGTTCTTTGGCCTATCCCAGCACTTATAAACCAAAATAAAAATAAACATGGGCGGCATGGTGGTGTCCCACCCTCTGGTTCCACACCTTCTGCTCCGCCACTTCCTATCATTTCTCGCTCCCCTTCTCCTGAGTTCTAATCCTGCTCTTTGGTTGGCTCGTTTTGTTAATTAGTGTAATTAGTTAATGGGCTCCTGCACCAATTTATTGAGCCCTCGGGCTCTCGGTTCTTTGCGTTTCCTCAGTTGTGGTACTCGTACCGTTGGGACACTTTCAACCTTGCTGCACTTTTCTCGTTACAGTGAATACGTTGATTCGCCTCTGTTCGTTTGGTCCTGGATGTTGGCTACCCGGTATCCTGTCCCTGTGGATTTCCCTTTCGTTGAGCAAATCTATGTGTGGTTTTGAAAGACTGTTCTTTGCGTCTTAGTTGGTACTGATTAAAAGATATTCACCGGACGTACCTGTCTTCGTTCTTCTCTGAGTGTGCCTTGACAGGTGGCTTAGTGGTTAGCATGTTCGCCTCTCAGGGCTGGGGACTCCCATGGAGTTTCCATGTTTGCCCTGAGTCCGTGTTTGTTTCCTCCAGGTTCTCCGGTTTATTTTTTTTTATGTGTTTCTTAAAGATGCTGAGTGACAGCCTTACGGACAGTGTGGGGAAGATCGTTCCAGCATTTAGCAGAGGTGAATGATACAAAGTGAGAAATAGCGCCACGGTGAGTTGGAATCATTCATTTCCAGTGCGCTGTAAACGAATTGGAGTGAATTTAATAAAGATGAACTGAATGTAGGAGGGGACGGATCCAGAGAATGTCCTGTAGGTCAGAGTCAGTGCCTTGTGCTGAATGCCGCAGCTACAGAAAGCCAATGGAGAGAGAGGAGGAATAGAGTGAAATGAGTTTGCTTGGGCTGATAGCTCAGAGGTTACGGTATTGTGCTGTCAATCTGAAGGTTGGGTTTAAAACCATTACATTATTTTACATTAAGTTATTTAGTTGATGCTTTTATACAAGAATCCCAACTTGGTTGGGGTCCGAACACAGGGTTGATACAGCACCCTGGAGCAATGAGGGTCTTGCTCAAGAACCCACATTAGTAACTTCAATGGACCTGAGAATTGAACCCACAACCTTCTGAGCTATAGTTCAATGCCCTAACCACTGAGCTACCACTCCCACCAAAGCAGTTTCCTCTGTGGGCCCTTGAGGAAAATCCACCTAACCCTCATTGCTCCAGGGATGCTGTATAATGGCTGACCCTGTGTTCTGACCCCAACCATTAAGTTAGGATACTTTGGATTAAGCCTGAGCAAAATAGCGATTTATAAATGGAACATAACCTTTAAAATTGACATGAAAAGGATCTTTAATATAATTCATTTGGGGATTGATCAAACCCTGGACATTGTGGCCTGCTGTTGGTGTATTTCCACACTAATACAATCAATAACCAATAAAATGTGCATTCTTTCTGTTGGTAAGACTGCAGCTCCATTTTTATCTTTCAATAAGAAGAATATGAAGGGCAAGTACCTGCAGCTGGCATATGGGAATTCTCAGGACAGCATGAGGTACGAATGGCTCTAAGGTAAAGAAATAAAAGAGCCAGTGAACCAGAAGGGCATCGCAATGTGTCTTCAGTCTTTAATTAATGCTGACGTGCTGATCCAATGCATACGAAAGGAGTAAAAACAATTGCACATGACCTTGGAGAAAAAAACAAAACTTGCCCTTTTCTCTTCAAACAAAAACCGCATTCAACACAATGACAGATTCAGCAGCTGCCATCACACCCTCATCGTGTCTCTCTATTATATTCTTTGTAGTAATAATAAAAAACTCTTAGACTCCACTTGCTTTTCAAGTCCAAGTGCTTGTGCTCAGCTCTACGTCTGACGCTCACTGCATCACATTTTATAATACAATAAAGTGGAAAGTGCTGCAATAAAAGGCCATGTCACCATGGATACACTTGCTTTGTGTGCGCTCTGTCATCTGAAAGCATCACCCTGTTTCCCAGCCTTCCTTCATTGATTGAGGAAATTCAGTCCCTCACTCCTCGACTCACTGATACGACCAATCCAAGGGCAGATGTCCGTTAGTCCTCTCAGTCTTACAGGACTAAAGGACGGCGATGTTCCACAGTCGATCGCTTTCTCCCATAATTAGCAGCGGTGACATAGTCAGAAATAAGCCGACTGGAAAATGTCACTCAGCCGAATGATACACTCCCCGAATCTAAGTCTTTAGAAAGAAAATTGCTCACTACAGGCCGCTATAAACAGCACAATGGTGTTTTTTAAAAATGCGTAGCCATGACAACTGAGAAAATCATACTGTACCTGATAGTAAAATACAGTGCATTGTTACCAGTAGGAGCTCGGTCACTTATCATCCTCGGCTGCTGACTCTATTGTATATTCAGAGTGTCTGCATAATTTTTATATTTTTATACTCTACGGAGTGCATGACGAAAAGATCAGACAAAGAACACTGTAGGAACAAAAGTAGGAACTCACGTCTTTCTCTTTGGTCCGTTTGCCAGTTGTGTATTAAAACAAGACCTGGTCATACATATTGGACGACTGTAGGTGTACAACTTTGTGAAAACAGTTGGGGAAATGTCCCTCACCTGCCCTGTAAGCACCGATGAAGGATTAAAGGATGACTGACCCAAACTTAACTGCATAAAATGAGCTGTCTCTAAATTTATATCTTTTTACCGCTAAAAGTAAGCATATAGTAAATGTATGAGGTATGAAGCATTTATTTTCAACTTGTTACGTTTGGCATTCCCCATAAAAACAAAACAAAGACAATACTCTAACTGCTAACAATCAGAGAATGAGTATCTCTGATTCAGCACCATGGACAGCAGCCACCGCATTGCCAGCTTGAGGACAAGCTCCAACTAAAGTCAAATTGTACCCATTAAGCTTTACAGTAAGGGTTTAGAAATTATAAATGTATGGGGGGCAGTTCTTTGGCCTATCCCAGTACTAATAAAACACATTTGAAATAAACATCTCAGCTCATTAAGGAAACTTACTCTTATTTCAGAGATTATGGTATTGATCTGAAGATTGGGTACAAAACCAGATTCCACCATAAAACTGCTGTGCACCCTTAGGCAAGGTCCACTTAACCCTCATTGCCCCGTGCTTTGACCCCAACCATCAAGTTAGGATACTTGAATGTGACTGAATTAAGCATGTGCAAAATAGCAAAGCGCGCGCTGATGAAGTATTAAAGGAGGTGACACAGCAAGCAGGTTGTATGCCAATCACACCACCACCATGTTGGTGTCATTGCAGTGCAGAGGATTCTCCAACAACCCAATAATACTTGAGCTCAGATACCAACACTTCTTGACCTGCAGTGGCATTGTGGTGAAAAGGGTAGTTACCCAAACTCCTAATGAGAGTTTAACTGTCAGGTAGGGTGCAAACTAGCCTTAATATGTGAAGTTGTATGTTCTTCCCGAGGCTGTAGATAGTATTTATGTGTTTAACGTTGAGACCGCAGCAGTTTTCCAACAGGAATGATCACAAATGATACAGTCAGGGACAATACCAGTAGACCAACTACAGCACCATATATGGACTGTCTGGGTGGAGTTTGGTACCTTATACATAAACCACAATGGACAGGATTACTGTTGTGATTTATGTGTTCAGTGCAGTGTATGTGCGCATGCTATGTGGCAGGGGCATGGAGGAACAGACGACACTGAGGGGGAAGGCGGAACCGAAGGCGCGAGACGGTAATTAAAAGTAATTAATGCACCTGCTGGAGGTTCCGTAATGATAAGTCGCGGCGAGTCATTCAGCATGGCGAGAGCTTGCGGCGGTGACAGGTATGTGCCATCAGCAACAGAGACCGTCACTCGCAAGTTTGCATATAATGTGTCTTTATGTAATCAGTTAATAAAGCCGTTTCTGCGCTCGATAAATCCAGTCCTCATTGTGTCTCAGCATGTGGCAGATTCTTTTACTGCCCTTCCAAAGTGCAACTCTGTTTATTCAGTCTGGTGTTTCATATTTTCACCTTGCCGGTTGTTCCAAACTATTTTCCACTGCCTTCTGCAAACGCACTTTTAATAGCTGTGACTGTAACTCAACCAGTCCATGACCCGATGACATAACACGACCCTCCCAACCCGTCAAATCAATGGCTCCAAAATGTCCTCCTCAGCTCTATCCGTAACCTTGGCTTCACGATTGACATGCAGCTCAAACTCTGTGAACAGTTCACAAAACTTGCTATTCCTGTAGACTCAGCTCTGCATTTTCAAAAACATCGGACCTTTTCTGATGGTCCAGCTACTGTGCTGTCAAAGCCACCACGCTCTCTCGAATTAACTTCTGCATATTTCCTATTTTTCCATGATCAACTCTCTTTAGCTCATCCAGAACTCTGCAGCTTGTCTTATGTTCAATCAACCCATAAGTCCATGGTACCCCACTGGTCATCTCTCTTCAGTGGTTTCCAGTAGCTGCCAACATTCAATACAAGAGTCTGACTCCGGCCTACAGGGCAATCTGTAGCTCTGTAACTACACTATTACCCAGAGATACAGAGAAACACCCCTACCTCTCTACCCTACTGTTCTGATGACCGGCATCTCAGGCATCAACCTCACCATGGTGCCAGTTCTTACTCCAAATACTCACTCTAGCGTCCAGCAAAAAATAACTTGATAACAACGTGAAGGTTCAAAGGTAATTGGTTTTGAATGAGTGAAGGCTTTGAAGTGGTTAGCACCAACCACTAATCCCAATCTGGATGGAGTTTCCATGTCCTCCCCATGTCTGCATGGGTTTTCTCCGGTTTCCTCCCACAGTCCAAAACTATGGATTCCAGGTAAATTGAATGCTCTAGATTGTCCTGTATAGTGTGTGTCTGTGTGTGAGTAGGTGTGTGGCCAGCAATGGATTGGCGCCCTGTCCTGAGTGTATCTGCCCAGCGCCTGAGATCTTCTCCCCTGGATGGGCATGGGGAACCCCACAATGACTCTCATAAAGAAATAAGCGGAAGATAATGGATGGATAGATATTACTATAGGCAATAATACTGGGATGGGAATAAAAAAATTGCTTTCTTACGTGAACAGTAGGTTTTCCAAGGACACGATAAACTACAGTTAAGATAACTACAGTTAAACACTCACTTACACACACAGACTATATAGGGGCAATTTAATACAATCAACTTACCCTAAATCCATGTTTTTGGACTGAGATAGGAAACCAGAGAACCCGGAGGAAACTCATGCGGACACAGGAAGGACATAGGAACTTCACCCAGATTGGGACTCAAACCTGAATCCCCAGCACCGAGAGGAGAACGTGCTAACCACTAAGCCACCGTGCTGCCCAAAATTCAGTACGTTTTCCATCCCTCCATTATCTTCTGCTTATTCCTGTAATAGCGGTGGGGTTCCCCATGCCCATCCAGAGGAGAACGTCTCGGGCG
>JAOUQT010022092.1:0-11751 GCA_025769995.1 Xyliphius kryptos
ATCAGTGTTTGGAAAAGCAAAAATCTTTTCATAAAAGATTGTGTCCTGTCTTAGTTTTATATGGGATGTGAGGGTTCCCCATGCCCATCCAGGGAAAAATGTCTCGGACGCTGGGCAGATATACCCAGAACAGGGCGCCAATCCATCGCTGGGTAAACACTTACTCACACAGCCACAAACACATATACACACTGTACAGGGTAATTTAGAGCATTCAATTTACCTTGAATCCATGTTTTTGGGAGGAAACCAGACAACCAAGAGGAAACCCACGCAGACGTTGTGGGAACATGGAAACTCCACCCAGATTTGGATTCAAAATGGGAATCCCTAGCGCTGAGTGGCGAATGTGCTAACCACTAAGCCACTAAGCCTTTACACAATATTGATTTATAAAATTAATGAAATGTGTTTTTGCCATTATTAAGTTATTTATGAAGGTTAGGTTTTTTGTTGGTTTTTTTGTATCTAACTAATTATATCTAGCAGTAAATCAAATAAAGCTTTAATTTACTTTTTTATTCCACTTACAAATTAAGTAGTCACTTGCTAAACCAATGTATAACATGAAGATATTAGCAAAATCTGTTGCTACATTATTACTATTCATAAAACTAGTTGTTAAATCATTATGAACTTTAAGGTATCAGAGATCACAGTTAACAAACCACTACTATGATTTAATTGTTCACCTCTATTCTCTTTGGGTTGTCTCACAGCAACATAGTTTCATTTTAATGTGTCAGGTAAAAATAAGTTCTACCTCACGAAAAGGTTATGATCCAAAATAATGAAAACATAATTTTAGGAAGGCGACAAAGTGATATCATTTTCTAATTTCAGCACCTTTCACACATTGGTCTTCTGTGCTTTAATGAACTGCAATGCAATAGCTCTGATCCCTGTTATCGCCAAGACCCTCGGCAGTAATTACCATCCGCTTCCTTAGTAGACACCCTCAGCCATGAGGTGCCGGCAATGAAGAGAAAGTGGAGAGAGCTGAATTTACTCCTTTACTTTGCTTATATTAAACTGGATATTACGTAAAGAGTGGGGAACAAATGGGAATGTGATTAGCTGTTCTAGAAACGTCCTTTAAATGTTGATTGTTGGTATATTTGTCAGCTAATAAGACACCTCAACTGAAACAAATATTATGCAGTTTTATTGAAATTTGGTTTCTATTATTCTTTCTAGTTTCTGATTTTGTGCGGCAACTGAAGCCACAACAAGTTCAAAATAAGAAAATGCAAACATACAAAAACCACCCATTGTGCCCTTACTGGGTCCTGAACTTATACTTCCTGCTCTTGGTACTGCAGATGCGAATTTGAAGTTGAATTAATCACTTGACAGTAATTGATTCTGGTATTTTGATTGAATTACACTAGATAACAATGGGCCAGAAAAGAAAAAAAAAACTAAAATAAATTAAAAAAAAAAAAAAAACACTTTTTAAAAAATTTAAATTTGTCATTTATTTATTTGATTAAACTTTTATTAAACAGACAACAGAACTATAAAAAATCTGTCTTTTCATTTTAAATTTGATCCTGCATGACTGCTACTTTGTGTTTACCTTTAAAGTACAGAAAATGGCTACATGGGTAGATTCTTTTTGAAAGGTTCAGACCTTAGTCTTCAGGTGAGACTATGTGTAACAAGATTGAGGAAAGGGTCAAGAAATGGAAGCACACGCCACACGTCTCTTGCTCCAGCGGTAGTAATGGTAGGGATTGGGCTTATTAGCAGAATTCGGTTTAATGAGAAGAGAACTGGCATTTAGGACCAGACACCTGCTCAACTTTAATGAGATAAAAGCAATGTGGTCAATGTACGATAGCCATGGTGCTTTGTGGATGCCTAATGACACTGGCAGTCCCTGGGGTTTTGGCATGACTGAGGCAATCACCATTTGCCCAGTGTGGTAAAATATCCAAGCAACACCTTTTCTCACCCTGAAATCACCTCTGGACTAGCGTTCACCATCAAAGCAGACCACCTCACATTTTGTACATTTTCAACCTGTAATGGAAAAAAAAAAGTGCTTTATAAGTGTTTGCGCAGATTGAAAGTATGTTTTTCAGCTCATTCTATGTTTACTAACATATGTTAACTACTCCAAATAACTGTTCGGTTAAAACTTTCAGTTACACTTTCTATTAATCTGTTATTCATTATGCATTATATATGTGTATTTATAGCTTTATAAAGTATTAATGATGCTTTTATAGTATTAGTCATAAACCTTTTTTTAATGTACATAGATGTTCATAATCAGTCATAAATTGTTGTAACAATTTGACAGGCTTTATAACAAAGTGACAAAATGCATTATAATATCAACTTTTGAGTCTTTAGATGTTTAGACATTCTTACGTAAAACAAGATTACACTTTACTTAAAGTCTGTAAAGAGCATTTATAAAAATGTATGTCATTATGCACTACTATGTATGCAGTCTCCTTTAAAGAGGTAATTAAAGACAAGACTTTATGCCTGTAAAGAAAGCTTATAAACTTTTATAAACAGCTATATGCACTTATAAAGTCATTTTTTAAGAAATGCACCCATGAAACCTAAACGTTATAAGACTTTTTGCCACAGGTCTTTATAATGCATTGTGTCACTTTGGGCCATAAAGTCTTAAGGCATGTTCTTATTATGCTTTATGATTGTGATTATGTACATCTCGACAAACTCGACAAGAATTATAAAGCATTAAAGCATTATGAATCCTTTAAAAAGCTTAATAAATGTGTTTATAATACATCATGAATACTAGATTTATGTAGTGTTACCAAACTTACTTTTGATTCAGGTTACCATTGATAATTTTTTAAGAAAACTATTCTACTGACTTCAAAATAGCCACCCTTTGCTCTGATTACTGCTTTGGACTCTCTTGTCATTCTCTCAATGAGCATCAAGAGATTGTCACCTGAAATTGTTTTAAGGTGTGTGTATAAAGGGTTAATTTGTATAATTAATTAGAATTTTAAACTGAATAATTAACAAGTTATATATAGATGTCGGGTCACTGTTTATTTAACGTGCACACATATCTAATTGGCAAACTACACGTGAACCCGAAATTTATCCAAAAAAAGCACGAAGTACTTATCACGAAGTATTCTATAGCAATCATGGAGGGAAGCATGAGAAGGATGAAATTGAAAAATCCAATACAAACAGTAAACGGTACAAAAGGTCAAACTTTTCAAAAAACTATTAAAACCAAAGACCTGATAATTTACTCTTTTTATTAGTTATGTTTGGTAATAAAATTCTTCTGTTTATGTAAATTAATCATTCTCTATATGTGTAAGCTTTGGCTCAGACTGTATTTTTTCTTGTAATTTCATACCATTTGTTGTTGTAAAAAAAAAAAAAAAAAGCATGAAATGCATTTTACCTTTGTTCAGGGAATTGTTTATGTAAGTGTGATTTTCCAAAGAGCCTCACATGGACCAGGATCTATAAATAAAAATCTAAAATCATGTGAAATCTCACCTCTCACTCTAGTGGACTTTAGCTGTATTTGTGCAAAGGAATTGCCACATCAAACTTGGCTGCATGGGTACGTTTTGGGAAGTTTGAGTTTTGGAACTGTATGCTGGGAGACAGAACGAGAGAGTGCATTCCTAATTAAAGGAAATATAAACATCTGAAGCTTTGTGTATCTGCTTAATTAATTATTTCATTCACTATCCTCTACTTAATCCTCCACTAGAGTCACCCATCCAGGTTAGAACGTTTTGGGCGCTGGACAGATACACACAGTACAGGGCACCAATCTATTGTAAGGCACACGCTCACTCACTCACTCTTTTACACACACACACACACACACACACACACACACACACACACTATATATAGGGACAATTAAGAGCATTCAGTTTAAATTAAATCTATGTTTTAGTACTGTAGGAGGAACTTGCTATAAAAACAACAAAAAATAAAAAAAAAAAACAAAAAAAAAACAGCCAGATCGAGTTATGCGCATGGTTGATGGTACTACAGTTTAGCTTTTTTTCCCTAAACTACTGACTTGTGATGTTATCCCATTTGTAAGTCACTTTGGATAAAAGAGTTTGCTAAATTATTAAATTAAACCAGAAAACCCACATGGACACGGGGAGAACATGGAAGCTCCAATCCCACTGGGATTTAAACCTAAATACCCAGCCTTGAGAGGTGAACATGCTAGCTACTTAGCCAACGTGCTGCCCATTATTATTTTATTATCTATTTGCTTGTTAACATTATTATTATTAATATTATTTTAATCTATTATTATTTTAAGTAAATTGCATATTGGACTATTTAGATTCAAAAAATGTTGTTCTTTTTTTTAAGGAAGATTATTTTTTGTACTGAATGTATATGCTAAAAGGTGGTCTTAAAATATAAAAACATTTAGATTTTGGACTTATATATTTTATAATTTTACATAATTCTTATAAATTTACATAATTTTAGTATGGTATAAAGAAAGTCAATTTTTTTTTTTTACATGATTTTTTTTTTTTTTTTTTTTTTTTAACAAGATACATTACAGAAGAGGGAAAAACTTTATGACTGTTTGGGTGGTTAAATACATCCAAACATGATCCAAGCTCTGCCAACAGTACTGGTCACTGAGGTCTGGCACATTCTCCCAGTATGGAATGTGAGCCTTTTATTTCTGTCATTAAAACATCAGGCATTCTAACAATGTGAAGAACTATACAAAACTTCCATTACCATTCATCTATCCATCCTGAGTGAGGGGATGACAAGTGGGGTGCACTCAATGTGTGGGTTCAGGCATAAGATTAAAAATGTGCCTCAAATGACCACTTGTGAGCTGATATAACGTTCCCACTCTATATTCCATCAAAAATGAATATTAATTATAATGCGTATGTAGAAGCCATAGTGTATTTTTAAATGTACTATGTCTTCAAAACAAAAATGATCGTTCGTGATTTAAAAATAGCAATTATTCTGCTTAAGTACATTATTAAATATTTATTTCAGGCCTATATCTATGGTTAAAGTCCTTTACCTGCAACGTGAAGACTTTAAAGCATGAAAACATACCATGAAATGAAAACCTCATGAAGTGGATAGACGTGAGCACACAACATAGGAGCCTTAAATAAATAATCAGAGGTATATTAAATGAATGAAGCCTTTTATGGAGAAATAAATGCAGGTCACGCAGATAATTACTCATCAATGCAGATTCAGAGTCAGTCAACAGCACACCATCTTTAAAAGTCTCATGCTTAACGACCAACCAAAACAACACACACACACACACACACACACACACACACACACACGGGTACTATTGGTACAAAATGTTAAACAAATAATAAAGTCACTGTTCAGACCACAAGGAACAAAGCACGTAAACAAGCCATGTACTGTAAAGTTTAATATAGATTGTAAACTCATCTATTCTACTTTGCTCTCTCTCTCATTCTCTTGTTTGCTCACTCAGACACCGTTCCAGATTGCACTGTTTTGTGCATTTTTGATAGCATAGGAGTCTTACCGTCCACAACCATTTGCATAGATGCTTAGTGTGTGAGTGAGCACATATTCCATTGATGGTTTCGAAAAGTCATATTTTCTCTATATTTACCCCTTACAGTAAAAAGGCCAATAGTTTAAATGTTCTCCCAATGCATGTGTGGGCTACTGCCAAAAGCCTTTCCTTTATTAGGGCAAGGTTGAGTTAGTCAGGTCCTTAAACATCTGCAGGACTATGCTAAGGATCTTTTATGAGTTTCGAGGCTGAAGGTGGAAGATGCCAACAAACTAATCCATAAGGCCAGTGATGTAAGTGGGACTTGACTCGTTTATGGCAGTAACAGAAAGGAGGATTCTTTTTAAGATGAAGGCCATTAAGGACAATGTGTCCCACCCACTGTATAACACACTAGAAAGGACATTTCACATTCAGTCTCTTTAAAATCCACCACAAGGAGGTCATTCCTACCTGTGGCCATCAAACTATAAAACTCCTCTCTAAAAGTGTGATAACATGACTTATATGTACAATTTCATAATTAAGATTCAAATATGCAATACTATATTAAGTGCTTATTATTTAACATGACTTAAAATTGTTTACCACAAATGCAATATATTTTTTACATTAAACTTATTTTCAAACAATTTTTGTGTAATTTTTGCTCAATATATATAATCTTATATTATATGGTTATAATTGTTAATATTTCATCATGTAACCTTTAAATCTGTTTTTTTTTAGTACTTTATCTTTTTCTCTTTTTTTTATGGGGCATTTGTGAAAACTGCAATTTCTCCCTGCAGATTAATAAAGTATTCTGATTCTGACTGATACACAGAGCCCCAACATGACCTTAAACACCAATAGGATAAACCAAAATGAAGGTTTTAATATCTGACCTCACTAATGGTGTCCTGGATGAAAACTGTTTTCAAAAATGGTAAAAGAATTTTAGCATATAATGAAAAATAAAATGGATAACATAACTTGTAATCTGTGTAAAATGTAAGGTTTTCCAATAGTTTGGGTTTAAATTTCCCAAAATGTAAAGCACAAAATTGTACATTAATATAGACAAATATAGAATTGAATAAAACAACCAAATTGGGATATCAAGGTGTGTCCTAAAGCTTTTGTCATAAGTTTTTAATAATGAATTGTGAGTGCCAATAAATCAGATCAATAAATGAGCCTTAACTGTCAGGTGAGGACAATCTATTATCTTATCTATCTCTTGCTCCCTAGTGGTCAAGTGTGCAGCCCCCAGGGCAAGGCTTAACTCCTGCTCTGACAGACGAATAAGTTCTTCTAGCCCTCTTCATCCCTGTTCCACCTCATCACACACCTTCTACAACAGGGCAAATTAAGGCCAGTTTAGCAGATCTTACAGCACCACTAAACACCACCCAAGATCACAAACTGATAGATTGTCTCGCACACACTCTACACCCTATACACTCACATTCAGTTCTTATCTTCGCCTTTGGCCAAAATCTGCTTTTCAACTCTCTTTCAATCATTCTGTGGTGCTCAGGGAAAATATTGTTCTCAGTTATTTAGACCTAGCCTAGAGATAGCATCAGCTTAGGGAGTTTCCACCGTCAGGACCTATGGCTATTGGCTTTTTCCACATCTACAAATATCATTTCTTGTCCAGATGAATCTGTTTATTTTTCTTCATATGTTTTTGGAGCACTTCATTTGAAACAGCATTTAAACACTGTGATATCACATCTATATGTGACCTTTTTTGTACTGGGCATGGATAACTTACACATATGTAGAGACATAACCCATTATTTAAGAAGGATGATCAAGTCAAGTGGGTAAAGAAACTAGTGTCCCTCAAGAATTAGGTGTCATCGATGCTCGCATTATACACCAATAATGACAGATTTATTTTTGTACATTTTTGTAGCTATCTGGTAGATTTTTGCACATTTAATTGTCGTTTCCTTTACTCTTTTATTGCAGTTCTTTTAAGTTCATAGTTTTTTGCAGTGTTCCTATTTCCAATAGCTATTTCAAGGTTTTCTAAAGATTTTCTAAAGATTTCTGTATGTTTCTGTATATTTCTTCTCCTTAACCATTTATGGGTGCTTTTAAACGTTTTGTCTGTGTCATTATTTTACTCTGGAACCAATTTTGTTTACATCATGCTTAGATGTCTTACACTAAGGAGAGCATTTTGCTTAAGAATGCTTTGATAATCCTTTTTATTGTTCATGTAACACATTTCAGACGTCCAGTACCAGAGGCAGCAAAAGAGATTTCTTTTTTCATCCAAAGGGGTTATTTTCGGCCATCACTAATAGAGCACTGTTTTGTTTAGTGTGGTAATTCTGGTGGGTTAGTAATTCTCAAAAAAATCACAGGTTAGTCTAAAAAAGGATATTAAACACATTATGCATATGCAGTACAGGCCAAAGGGTTGGACATACCTTCTCCTTCATTGTGTTTTTTGTATTTTCATGACTATTTACATTGTAGATTCTTGCTAAAGGCATCAAAACTATGAACACATGAGCAGTTATGTACTTAACAAAAAAAAGATTAAAAAACTTAAAACATTTTATATTCTAGTTCTTTAAAGTAGCCAACCTTTGCTCTGATTACTGCTTTGCACACTGTTGGCATTCTAATTAATTATACTATACTCCTTATAGGCACACCTGAAAACCATTTCAGGTAACTACCGCTTGAAACTCATTGAGAGAATGCCAAGAGTGTGCAAAGCAGTAATCAGAGCAAAGAGTGGTTATTTTGATGAGCATTAATACAAATTTTAATGGCACAAGGACAATAAATAACAGATAAATAAGTGGAAATTTTAACATAACATATTTTTTACCATTATTTGAATTATGGTTACTAAGTTCAAACCTCAGCTTTACACAGGAAGAAACTGAAAAGTACTACTCATAGTGTACCCAGTAAATATAATAGTACAGTAAGTGTATGTCTGAATGCAGGTGAAAATTGAAAACACTGGTTGAACTAGCTTGTTATATAGCACTTATGTTTGGTGTTAAACTTTTGATTTTACTGAAACTGATGTGAAATTGTGCGGATGTAAAATCACCCTTTTGCAGTGCAGAACATTGAAAATAATGTTTATACTTTAATGCAAGTTTTAAAGTCAGAGATGTAGATTTGTGATACCAGGTAGCATTGCTGTGACTTGTGGCTAATCTGTGGTGTGCTCAACATCCTGCACCTGAGCATTTAGTCTCACTGAGATCGATTTAAATTTATCTAACTGTAAAGATTATCAAGAGGAATTGGTTCCTGTTTATAGACTCAATTACAAGCTATGATTGGTGGCCCCTTTGGTCTTTGGCCTTTGGTGGTGTAACAATTGTCAAATTATAACAGATCTGTTCATTCTGTTCCATGCACCTGAAATTTGGCTTCTTTATTCCATATCATGTCCTTCTCACATGCTTCTCACTTTTCTAAATTTGATGGTTCAGTTGATGTTGCCACCAAACGCATCAAACGTGTAACATCAGGGTCTTCCTCAAAACCTTATATTCTTAGTTTCAAGTGATAAACAAATGACCTACTGTTTTTTTTGTTTGTTTTCTATCTACATGATGTGTCTAGAGAATAGAGTGCACACTAGCACTGTAAATACTAGCACTGTTGTCTCTCATTCAGTCATACCAGAGCATGACACACACATTTATTCATTGCTTCATTCATTCATTCATTTCTTATTTTCCCCTTATTCCTTTATGAGTATGACAGGGGCGTTCCCCATGTCCATCCAGGAAAGAACGTCATGGGCACTGGGAAAATACACCCAGGACAGGGCACCAAACCATCGCTGGGGACACTCACTCACACACACACACACAGACTATAGGGGCAATTTAGAGCAGTCAATTGACCTTGAGTCTATGTTTTTGGACTGTGGGAAGAAACCACCTTAATTGATTCAACACAACTGGAAATTATAAAATCAGTGACGTGGGCAAGGCTAATTTGTATGTGAAATTGTTAAAATGGACAATACGTGTTTCTTATTCCATTTCACTTTAGGGTGATTTAATTGAAAAGAAAAAGTGTTTAGGAACCACAGCAACTCAGCTTTTAAGTAGCAGACCACATAAATAACAGAGATGGTCACAAAATGCAATAAGACTTAAAAAGCCTTAAAGTCACCAGTGCTTTGCTAATTTAATAAGTGCACCATTTCAAATCTCAGCAAGCATTAATGACAGCACAAAAACTGTGTACCAGAATCTTTAAGATGGGGGTGTTCATGACCGAACATCTGAATGCAAGTCTTACACAACTAGGCATTATTCCAGGTGTCAGATAAAATGATTTAAAGCAAACCACCACTGGACTCTTGAGTAGTAAAAATTTACTCTGCAACTCAGTTTTCTGTCTGGAAGATTGACGGATGAGTCTGGGTTTCGCAAACATTACGTTCCAATATACAGAGTGGGCCATAAGTATGGATATACCCTGATAAAATTAAAGTGGCTGCTGATATCACCTTACCGTTTGTGGCATATTGGTGCATGGCAGGGGGAAAACATTTGCGGTCAGGTGTCAAAGCCACCATTTTGGATTAAATTTTATTTTTTTCAATAGGAAGGGGTTTAAGTGACACATCTAACAAATTGCACAAGAAAATCAAGTGCTGCCTATTGTGTTGAATCGTCAACACGATTCTCTTCTCCCACTCTTGACACCGAGAGCAATGCTGCAGAAAAAAGGCTAACACATACCACCTGAAACAACGGATACAGAAGGCCATTAAAAAATGTAAAGTTGAATCCAAACTGCCAGCTTTGCAGATGGCCGCCATGGGTGTCACCCGGCCTCAAATGTTTTCCCCCTCCCTTGTACTAAATATGCCACAAACGGTAAGGTAATACCAGCAACCACTTTCATTTTATTAGGGTTTATCCATACTTATGGCCCACCCTGTAAATATACATTTTTCAAGGTCACAATTAGGAATGACTGAATCCAATTTCAGCTTCTTGTAGGACATGATGGGGAATAAAGAAGCCAAGTTTTAGACCTGTAGCGTTATTGATGTATAGATTTAGGCTTGCACCGTGCATCAAGATTTTTTATGAATCCAAAAAGTACATTTAAAAATGTTTTATTTAAGCTTTAATGTAGGTTTTAAAATGACAATAAAATTGCTAGCCGTCCTATCAAGCAGATATATACAAACCAAAATCCTTTTCACAGACAGACATTTTTACTTAGTACAGTCTGTTTTTGATGTCGAGTTTTATATGCTGGAGTATTTCCTTTACTCATGCGTCACAAAAAGAAATGTGAAAAGAACACAGATTTATTGTTGTCGTTTGACTGACTTGGTGATGGTATGATCAGAAATAGTTTCCTTTCCCTCAAGGAGATGTTCAGATGTCTTTTGAAGTATACTTACACCATGCTTAAATTGCCTCATTGAATAAAAAGGACAGATCTATTACAGATAGAGAAGGGAAATTGGCTTTCACACAGCAACTTTACGAATGCCCAGCAGCATCGGATGTGATACTCTTTTAAGCTAACAGGTTTTCAGTTTAAACACACAGCACTCAAGCATGTAGGCCCTTGGCAAAATAGTCTCTTTTTGCAGTCTTTTTCTGTCAGCCGTCAGCATTGTGGAAAAATACTCACCATGACTTATGGGTACTCCACTTCTTGTTTTCTGATCTGATTCCAATATTACATCAAAAATACATACAAATTCTTTTTTGACAGTTATACATACCTTTATTTTTCTTGACAGTGGCAAAAATTTAAAGGCTAAATATTTCCACAAATTTAAAATTTGGCTTCTTCATTCCATACCATGTCCTTAGAAATTAACTGCTTCTCACTTTTCTAAATTTTATGGTTCAGTTGATGTTGCCACCAAACGCATCGGACGTGTAACATCAGGGTCTTTCTTAAATATTATTTTATATTATTATTATTTATATTATTAGTTTCACATGATAAACAAATGACCTACTGCACTCACACACACAGACAATAGGGGCAATTTAGAGCAGTCAATTGACCTTGAGTCTATGTCTTTGGACTGTGGGAAGAAACCACCTTAATTGATTCAACACAACTGGAAATTACAAAATCAGTGATGTGGGCAAGGTGCATTTGTATGTAAAATTGTTAAAATGGACAATACGTGTTTCTTATTCCATTTCACTTTAGGGTGATTTAATTGAAAAGAAAAAGTGTTT